>JAPKLX010000019.1:3367543-3406612 GCA_026898415.1 Leonotis leonurus | reverse complement strand
ACTATATTTATTGATGTAGGTAAACTTGGAGTTCAAGCTATGTGCAAAACTATATAGGGAGAATATTATTTCATATTTTAGTATGGAGCTGGATCACCTTTTTCTTAGGGAGAGCTAATGTTTGTTGGGTATTTTGATTTGCTACATAGTACATTAGCGAGAAATGTGAGAGTGTCCATATTAGTTCAATGTATTTAGCATATTTTGTGTTAGTATTTTCATTTGTTATTTTCTCAACTTGGTTTTGTAAATTCACTCTCATATGATATTGAATATTTTGCATTGACAAATTCGCAAGACATAATTAATATATAGGGAAAAGTAGCAAATTAACCCCTATGACGGATAGATCCTTATGGTAAGGTTTCGTTCAAACTCACATCCAACGTTTACAAAGTGCTGCAATTAAGCCCTCATAATTAACGGACAACTAACGCCGTTATATTATTCTCACAAGCATTTCATCAAACATTTTGTGTGCATGTGTCATGTATTAAAATGATATATACGTTCACGTGGTTTGGAGCTCGTCTTTCACGATTTCGTGCAACCTATCTCTGCACCTCATCGCCATTTGCAACTAATCAATTGAAACAAATTTGATTCACTCACCTACTCCTAATTTATTCAAAATTAATAATACAATGTATTATCTAAGTAAGAACACAAAGATCACGTGCGAGCAACCATGACCATCGTAGACGCCGAAAAAATGCATCCCGCTAGAGAAATTATGATTTGAACCGGAAAAGGGGTGCAAATGAAAACAACGTCTTCCATATCATTTCTCCGGCCACATACAGAAGTCATCCCGAACTTGGAATATTTTGTAGCCACATCAACTTCACTTGCCAAGGTTCAATATTCGGAGGTGTTTCGCCTTCGGATCCACCTCACTGGGAACCTGACTTCTCTTTTCAACCTTTTCACACCGAGCTTCATAGGATGTGCTCGTGAGAATGATATGACGACATTAATTGTCCGTTAATTACGGGGGCTTAATTGCAGCACTTTGTAAACGTTGGGGGTGAGTTTGAACGAAACCTTACCATAAGAATCTATCCGCCGTAAAGGTGTCTACCTTATAGACTAATTTACTACTTTTCCTTTATATATAGGTTCATTATGGTATTTGCTGCAATTTGTTTCCCACTGCGATAAGTTTCGAATAGATGCTCGAAGAGAAAACACTCAAATGAAGTCTCTGATCAGATAACTTCAATGATATTAAAACAATAGGTAATATCATATCATTAGGCTAGGTAATATCAAATATAAGAACGTAATAACATTTTAGCATGGAAATTTCCTTAGATCACTTATTAAAACAACTTTAATATTTGAACTCTTTTCAGTATTTCATGCATTATATTTTTTAGCACTCTACATAGTATTATAGCGGTTGATATGGCTAAAATTACTCAACTTTTATAAAATAAAATTAAGAAGAAAAAAAATTCTCATTTGAAAAAAAAAAAAAAATACTCATATCACATTAGAAATTTTTGATGTGCTCATGTGAAATATGTATATTTATATTTTATTTTGTAAATTGAATATATTTTATATTTTAATTTTAAATTGATATTTTTTTATTTATCAAAGTGAGTTGATTTTCTCTTGTATGCATTTCAGACCTTCAATTATCTTGTATCATTTCATTTAATTTAAAATTTGAAAAGTGTATAGAGAATATAACAAGTTAGAATAAATATGCTCTCGATCTCTTTATCCCATTATACATGGTTTGTTTATATTTTACTCGTAAATAAGAAGTCCACAAATTTTAATAATTACTTTTTAATATTTTTAGAAATAAGCTAATATTAATAAAAATTTTGAAAAAAAAAAACAAATTAACATTAATGGGGTGGAAGGTGTATTATATAGTGTAACTTAGGAAGCTTATTTACCATGTACACTAGTTGTCCTATGTTTATACAATAAGGATTTGAATTTTTTTTTATCTTTTCGACTGTATATATTAATTTTTAATTAATGTTGATAAATTTAAAATATGATATATATATATATATATAATTTTTTAAAATGTTAATTACAATTTATTATAGTATATCAATTTTTTTATTTTTAATAAAATATCAATTAAAATTTATTTGTGAAACTTGAAACGTGGAAGATAAGATGATTTCACACTAATTTACTCAAGAGACAGTTGGGTTGGTGATAAACATAGACGGTAATGATAATACGTAAGGGATAATCAATCAAGATCAAAGAAATTTATAAATAAATTAAAGAAAAATCACAGTGGGATAATTTTACATGTGATGGGTACAACTTTACTTAAAATTAAGACAACTTGCATTGCTTTCAAATTTAATGAGATAATCAGTTTTAAATTAATCTCTCCGTTTTCTAAGCATTTGATCTGGTGTGAGTTTTAATAAAATATAGTTTTATGTAAACATACTAAAATGATAAAGATACGAAGGGAATATGACAAATAAGTCTGGACATAGGAAAAACCAACTCAACTCGGTCCATTGTCATGCCTATTCGTGGAGCAGCCATATAATTTAAAATTTAATGAAATATCAGTTTTTAAAAAAATAAAAATAAAAAAACTAGCATTTGACTGTGCAGTTACTTGCAGCAGAATAAATTAGCATGGGATTTCCATAATTCTGCTAGATTTTACCAGGAAGCAATTTTAAGAAGTAAATTTTCTTCTAAAAAAAATCAATTCATACATATGTAGCAAAAAGATATATTGTATTCTCTTAGGGGCATTTATTAAGTGAGTGAGTCGGGATAAGTCACGACTTTAATTAGCGTCTCTTAGAACACCTAAGCATTCGAAAAGAGACGAGAGATTGGGCCAGAAATGATATGCTCCGTTCAAACATAATCCAATCGTCTCGAGCAATTATTATCTCAATTGTTCATTAATAATATTCTTGGGAATAATAATTAGTCGAGGCCAGGAGACTTCAATTCACACATTGTTGTGTTATAGAGAGAAAACAAAGTATCAGCTTAAGCTCAATTAAGATTCTCTTCTTCTACCTATATATCATGGCAGCCTATGCAGCATTGGCTTCTCTTATGCAAACCATTCATGATATCCAAACTCATCCTTCCCCTTTGATTAGTCTCGACAGCAAACAAGTTGAATCTCTCACTCAAATTGTGCGCTTCTTGCAAGAGTTTCTTGAAGATTATGTTTCACCTGATGGCGATGGTGACGAAGCTGATCCTTTGGAGATGCATATTGCAGATGCAGCTTATGCTGCTCAAGATGTTATCGAATCTCATATCGTCGATAACATCTCATCGAGATTAAGGAATCCCAATAAGAATGAAGAAACCAACCTGTATGAAGATGTAGAACAAGTGATGGAAGAAATGGATTTGATAAAGAAAGAGTTGATGGAGAGGGAGAAGAGTGGCATGGTGATTCATGATGATCAGAGTCACAGGTTCATCTCTCCACCTCATCTTCCTACTTTAGGATCTTCTTCTTCGTTTTCTTTTGTTGCTGGGCAGAATAGTAGTGGCATGGTGTGCTCCCAAGTTGTCTTAAATGGGATCATGGAAAGGCTCGTTGGCGGGCAGCTCGATCTCCAAATCATCCCGATTGTAGGGATGGGCGGGATTGGTAAAACTACTCTTGCCAAAACTGTTTATTCAAATCCACTTATTAAGGAGCGATTTGATATTTGTGTATGGGCTACAATTTCACAACACTATAACACGATAGAGATATTGAATGAACTTCATTCTCAAGCCACCAACGAAAAGAAAGAAGAAGTGAGTGGATGGAGTGAGGATAAAGTAGGAGAAGCCATACACGAATATTTATTTTGTAGAAGGTTTTTGATTGTCATGGATGACATGTGGGATTTTGACGCATGGTATCAGGTAAAGCGTTTCGTTCCTGACAATGAGAATAGTAGTTGAGTGCTGGTCACGACTAGGCTATCACAACTAAGTTCTCAATTGACTAAGGATTATAATCTTCAAATGAAATTTCTAGATGAGGACAGTAGTTGGAATTTATTCACAAAAACTGTGTTTGGAGAGGAAATTAGTTACCGTAATGAGTTGGAAACGATAGGAAAGGAGATTGTGAGCAATTGTAGAGGACTTCCTCTATCAATTGTTGTGGTAGGGGGTATATTGAAAAAAATGGAACACACCAAAGAAAGTTGGGAATCTGTAAGAAAGAATTTAGCTTTGGTTGTGAATTTGAATAATGATATAACACTGCTTGAAATTGCTGAAAATTAGTTATAATCATTTGCCAATATTTCTAAAGCCGTGTTTTTTGTACATGGGAGTGTTTGGGGAAGACGATGAGATTAAAGTCTCAAAAATCGTCAAGCTATGGGCTAGCGAAGGATTTGTGAAACCTATACAAGACAAGAGCTTGGAAGGAAGTGCAAAAGAGTGGTTAAAGGAGTTGGTTGTAGAAATCTAATTATAAGTCATAGGTTGGGAAGCACTGGGAACATAAAGTACTGCAAAATTCACGATCTGTTGAGAGACTTATGCTTAAAGCAAGGACAAAAAGAAGGGTTGTATATCATGTGGTAGGGAAGCACTGTCCTCGAGGCATCAATACCCAATGTCGCCTTGTTATACCTAAGAACGCTTCCAAGAGGAAAGTCCGTCGTGCCTTGCGATCTATGCCACATGCTCGTTCCGTTATCTCTGAATATAGTAAAGTCCCACAGTGTCAAAATTCTAGATTGGTAAAGACATTTCATTCGAATGAACACAGAAGCTTCAATTCCCTCATGTTGCTTCGACATGTTAACTTGCGACACCTTGTTATTAGAGTTCGTAGCACGTCGTCTCTCCTTTCGTCGATCCATCTCCTCTGGAATTTGCACACATTAATTGTTTCTTGTCCGGATGAGTGTATTGCCCCTGCTCAACTTTGGACATTGCCTCATATAAGCCATATTGAGTTTAATGGAAAGAGTTTCCCTCTCCCAGATCCTCCGTCGAGCAATGTTGTCATCATGGAGAACCTGCAGAAACTTAAGGGAGTGGTGGATTTCAAGTTTGGTGAAGAAGTGGTTGAAAGAATTCCCAATATCAAGAAACTGCGAATACAGTATAAGGGGCATGAGCATGAGGGAACCAATGATGATGATGATCATTATAATGTTAGTAATATTAAATGTTTGTCTAAATTAGAATCCCTCCTCATTGATTGTTTTGAATATTTAGGAGGGGTTGCTTCTTTGCAGAATAACCTTACCTTTCCACACCCCCTTCAGAGATTGATTGTTGTGGCGAGAAATGATTTTGAGTGGAAAGGCGTAATGGAAAAGATAGGTTGGCTGCCTCATCTTCAGAAGCTCTCACTATATGGCGGATGGTTGAGAGGAAAGTGGGAAATAGTGGAAGGCCAATTCCCATCCCTCAAATACTTGTCACTGGAGTTTTTGGGTGAGTTGGAAGAGTTGGCGGTAGCGGAAGACAACAGCTCCATCTTTCCATGCCTCAACCATCTTCATCTTTCTTGGTTAGAAGAGTTGAAGGAGATCACTTGTGAAATTGGAAACATACCAACACTTGAAAAAATCGAGATGAAGTATTGCAATGAATCGGCAGTGAAGTGTGTGAAGAAGATAGTAGAGGAACAAGTGGAAATGCAAGGAGATCAACTCTCCTTTTATGTTGAGGTTAAGCTCTTGGCTGAGAACAAAGAAGTGCATAACATGGCAGGTCCTAATTTTAAAGTTCGTGTGTTAGACTAATTATGAGTATTAAAGAGCATGTATGCATATATGTGTATAGGTGTCTTAATGACTACATTAATTAGTTTTAAGTCTTTTATCACTTATTACTCTTGCTGCTTGTTAATCTACTTAATTAAGAATATTCAACTTCAATTCCTTTTGTTGCATTACAGTATAATCAAAGTGGAAACCAGGGTCCTTGATCGATCACACACAAATCCAGTTACCATTTTATCATTATATTAATATATATTGTAACAACAGTTCATATTTTACTTAATTAATTGTATTATGTCAACTTCACTAGCTTGTATTTTTACTCTTTTCTTTTTGTAAGTGCCTGTGTTTGAAGCTGCAGATATTTCTTATATACATACGTATTGTAACATCACAGTGTTGAGAAAAGTACAAACCTATTAGCATGTAAAATATTAATTACTGATGCCTTTAATACTTGTTTGTTGTGCATGATAACTCAGCCCCTAATTTCTTTAAGGATGCCAAATCATTCTAATATCATTTCAAAGAACAATATATAGTTCGCAATTTATATTTTAGTAAACTCGCAGAGCTCGAGCTTCGAACTGAGCTCCAGCTCAACTAGTTAAATGAACCTCTGACCACCTGAATTCAAAAGCTAGAATACAGTGCTGCCGAGCTATTTACGAGTCAATCAAATAGAACTCTAGCTCAATTTCTTTTAAGTCCCAAATTTTCTATCCCAAAGTATATTTTCGTCTTCATATTCCTTGTGTATACAACAGTTAAAGTTCAACACAAAAAGAAAAGAAAAGAAAAAAAAGCAGTACATAAGATTAAAGAATTTGATAAGGACGGTCCTTAATTTTTATATAAATAAGCTCATTGTTCTGTAAATCTAAGTAGATGAAGACATGAACTTAAGATGATGAATAAATAAGTAAGCCTATTTTAAACTGAAGAAAATACCTTCCTTTTCCTGCTTTTCTTCCAACTTTCAGCTGCAGCAAACTCCTCCTTGAGAGGCAGCACCATCTCTTCCTGCAGAAGATCCTTGATTTCCTCCATATCCAATTTTTATCCCATTCGACTGTGATAATAAAACAAACGGCCTTTTTAGCACCGAAGATAGACAATTAATTTCGTTATATAAGAACTTCGGAGAAATTGCATTGTACCTCATTAGACACGTCGAAGGCTCCATCCTGAATCTTCTTATAGATTGTTGATGCAGTCTGCACGAAGGCCTGAACAAGAAGAATCAGGTAAAAGACTTGCAAGATTATATGAATATATACCTACAATTCATTTAGACCTTTATCTCTATGAGAAGTTGCTTTAGAATATGGTTACCTCCTCCACATTCTGAGCAGTTTTAGCAGATGCCTCCATGAATACTAATCCATTCTCCTTGGCAAACTGTTTGCCTTCCTCTGTGCTCACGGCTCTTCTGTGTGACAAATCACACTTATTCCCTATCAGCATTATCGTCATGTTCATGCTTGCATGCTGCCTCGCATCCTCCAACCAGCTTGCAAGATGGTTAAAAGTTTCCCTCCTAAAGAGATTACATATGAGATTTTAATATGAGTATGTTTACAAATAGTACATACTTTACAGCAAAATAGTCCAGGCAACCTTATAAACAACCAACAGAAAGCCAATGTTCACATAGAAAAATACACAAGGATGATTGATTTTCTGTTAGATGTCCAGCTCCTCCTAATACACTCGGAGGGGATGCCATACCACTTTATGCATTAACGCTCAAACACACACTTTTTCGCTAAACTTAAGATAATATGATCAGCGTTTGGGAGTATTTAATGAACTTAGCTTGCAAAAATTCAAGAAACATTTGGTCATAGTCTTAAGAATTGCTCACTTATTGAATCTTACATTGACAAAAGAGAATTATGTTAGAGAAGCAATCATCTGCTTCATACTTCCTGTCTCGTCCCAATGTATCACCAGAAAAACTTGATTTACAACATTGCACTAATTCTCACCTATCTAATTTCCAAAGATTATCGAAAAGAAACAGCACCTTGTGATGTCATAAACTAGCAGAGCACCAGCGGCACCTCTGTAATAAGATCTTGTAATAGACCTAAATGATTCTTGACCGGCCTGGCATGATCATAAGGAAATATGAACAATTTTTCCCACCATACTAAACTTTTAAAGAATAGGGATACTAAATCAGTAAATATGATGAACTATTGTTATCGTATTGCTTCCCTCAACCTATCATGCATCATATCGTTCTCAATTATCACTACATTACAGGAAAATGAAACTTGTGCTATATATATTATATGACAAACCGTGTCCCAAATTTGTAGCTTGATTGGTTTGTTATCAATTGTGATCATCCTCGCTCCAAATTCGACACCAATTGTCAAGTCGTGCACCGGCTGAAAGCGTTTGTCCGTGAACTGCAGAAGCAGACAAGATTTTCCAACACCTAAAGAAATGATATGAATCATGAATGAAGCTACACAAATTTCATCCATTAAGACAAGAACAATGGTGTTCATCTTCATATACGAAAAACAGTAAGGCCACGCCTATATATTCGGTCAAAGCAAATCGAAACAAATTTTACCATGAAAAGGGTCATCCTTGTTTACATTGAAATGGTAAAATATCACAAAGCAGATATGCAAAATCATATTGTAGATACTCAAATTTTCTGGGAAATATATGTGATATGATACATTTCAGATTCAATTATACGTCCATGAAGGCAATGCAATTTATTGAGCATATTTGGATTATTCCTCACTATAATAATACAATTACATCTAAAGTATCAATGCAGCTCCAAATCAAACAGAAAAACTAAGCTCCCATTTCCATATTACAGATCGGAAGACAGCCCAAATTGAAGCCAACAACGATCAATCAATAATACAATATCAGTAGCAAAATTCAATAAACTACAAAGAAATTCATTAAAATCAAAGCCAAAATAAAAGGAAGGAAAGAAAAGGAGATTACCGGTATCTCCAATGATAATGTACTTGAAGAGGTAAGCGTACGACATTGAATCACCGGATCAAAATAGACAAGTCTTTTATCGAATCAAAGAACGATGATTTTTAAGGAAACAAGGTGGGAAATTCTATGTCTTATCCTTTAGATATGTAGTTGGAAGAAGGGTTCTTGATTTCGTTGAACATGGGAAGATTCCAAAAATGTTTTTACGAGGTTTGGATGTTGCTTAAAGAAAAATTCTTCTGTAGAAATTTACTTTTAACAAGAAGACAGAAATATACTCATAAATTTTCTGTGCTAACGGTTCGGTTTGGTTTACTTCCCTAAATTTGCTATTTTCGAGTCTTAAATCAGTGCTTTGAACAATTATTTTTATTAATTTTGTTTATTGTATTTTATGTGCTTGATATCAGATTCATAATAGCCTATTCAATGGTTAAGATCCTAGGAGCAAGATTGGGCTCTACTCACTAGTGAGGGTAATTCTAATCATAGCTAAAGGCTAGCTTCTATTTTATTTGTACTAGTCATACCAAAATCTGCCTAACCAATTGATACCTCTAGATGTGAGAATCCGGAGAGGACCGGGTACTCGTCCAGAAGTCTTAAATAATCGGCCATAATATTTTTCGATTTTCTGGTTCCCGTCCCCATCAGGACTTCGGGAGTCCCGAGTTTCAAAATTGAAAATTTTTCAATTCTCAGTCCTGAATAAAAATATCTCGAATGCGCCTAAATTTCCGAACGAGACCAAAATGTCACGAATTTATAGAATTAATTTGAAAAATTAGAAGTCCTGAATCCCGTCAGAACTCGAGTCGGAACTAAGAAAATCTAAGTCTTGATCTCAATGCCCTCCCTACCTTTCTCTCTATTATGGCTAATTGTATTATCTCTCTTTCTTTATCAAAATTTTGTTTGTCACTCTCTCCCCTCTCCGCTCTTCCTCTGCCCCCCTCTCTCTCTTCTGCAAATTCTTCATGCAAATAAAATAAGATAAACCAACTTGGATCTTCAATTTCATCCCTATTTCTTTGAAATATATAAGAAGATGACAACATTTCATCACAATATTATTCATTTTTTCTCAGCTAAAATAATCTGAATTAGAAGATTTGTATGCAGATTCGAGAAAATGGGCAACAAAGATACAGACGAAATGTTCATGTTCGATTTGAGCCAGGTTAGACGAATGTTGGTTATCTGTTGGGGTCGTGTGATATATTCACTCCGTCACATCATTTGCGACCTCTTTTATTATTGCATGTAGAATAATAAGTTTTTTTTTTAATATTTTAAAAATATAGTTTTAATACAATCATTTCTTATATTTTTATTTATTTAATTTTTGTTTTACTTTAATTTAAATATTTTAAAAAAAGATAAATTTCAGAAGAAAAAAAATTATCTTTTTATACCAATAGTTAAAATATTTAATTAAAAATCAAATTTATTTAAAATAATTTTTTAATTCAATAATTTAATTAAATGCAGTAACTAAAAAATGAATTAATAGAAATTATTAAAATAATAAAATAAAAGAATTTAATTAATTAAATTAATTAGGAATATTAACAGGTCAATAATTAAGTAGGTTGGATTTCATTAATTAATTATAGTTAGGATTTTAAGTCTTACCTTCTTATTTTCCGAAATGAAAAAGGCAAGAAATAATAGAATACCTCAAAATGAGGGGTAGGGTTATCATAAAATACCGGAAAATCGAACCACCCGACAAACCGAACAGAAATCGATCTAAAAGTAAGGTTAATCGAACCGTTCAGTTTAAGTTTTTTTTTCATTTTCAAAAATCGATAATACCAGTTCGGTTTTTACTTTCATTTATGTAAAACCGGTAGTTAACTGACCGAAATCGATATCTATAATACTTATAAATAATATATATATATATAATTAAAAAATTTAACACATGTATTCTAAATATAATACATGAGGAGAATATAATACATGACGATAATATATTTTCATTTTGCTATCCTTCTTATGGAAAATTATTGTTTGACAGAAGACCATCCCCTTTTGATCATCGATGACTAGACATACATTTATAAACCAAGTGAGCACTATTTAATTAGTTTAGTGAATACAAAACTTATATTAGCTGCAGCTTTATTGTTTTTTTTTTTCAAAACTTTATTTTATTTCTTTGATCTCTAAATTATATATTTGACTCATTTTGCCATATTAAAGTTAGTTATTTTGCTATAAAATGATAAATTAATTGTCATATTGATCATAATTAGCGTATTACCATTTATCGGTATTTATATTTTTCTACCTATTATTATGAATAACAAAAAAATAAAAATTATTATTTATCATTGTTAACCGGTGAAAAATTGGTTAATCGATCCGATTTTTTGGTTAACCGCTAATGCAATTTTTGGTTTTTATTTTTCATTTTTTAATGATTAACCTAACTGATAAAAAACCGAACAGTCGAGTTTTTTATATCGCAAATATACGGTTAACCGACCCGTGCTCACCCCTAATGAGGGGTGGCAATCGTGAGCAAAGGCTGCTACTTCTCGATATTGTGTCAATTCTAGTTAATTTTAAACTTCTGCATACTTGTTTTATAGCTTTCAATTGAGCGGCAGACCCGACGCGGCTGACAGATAATCTGACATTAATAGCATGTCTAATTTCGCGATAAAAGAGCTCTGTTTCCAAATAGATTTGTCCATCAGTAATGGAAATACATGAATATAAGCCGAAACATATCCTGCTTGTGTTTCTATGACGGTTAAGGCGGTCAAGCTCCATGCGCTTGTCTGGTCCGATCATTTAGCGGCTCACGGCTGGTATGGATAGTAGTTATTCATATCTATATCCATGAACTAAATGGATAGTAAACACTAATTCCACCCTTATTTTTTTCATTTAGACTACTACAACACTTTATAGTTTAAACAAAGATTTCTTAATTTGCATGCCGAAAAGAAAGACATCTCTTTAGAGAGGGCGGAGTGGTAATATTTAATAAAAAAAAATATTTTGCATTCATCTTCTTAAGAACTCCTTATCATGTTTAAATAAAATAAATACAATTTTAAAAATCGATTCTCGCGTTCGGGGCTGAATCGAGTTGAATTCAGTTGAAAATTCATATAATAAATACAACTTTAAAAATCGATTCTCGTGTTCGGACCCAAATTGAGTTGAGTTGAAAATTCATATAATACATACAACTTTAAAAAACGGTTCTCGTATTTGGACCCAAAACGAGTTGGGTTGAGTTAAAAATTTATAGAATAAATACAACTTCAAAAAATGGTTATGGATCTGGTGGAACCAGAATGAACAATTCGGGCCAGTACTGCTACAATTGGTTCTGGTTCTAAGCGGATTTGAAACCGGACCGAAACCGCAACCGCAACTTTAAAATTAATAATTCTTTGAACGATTTCGGATCGGTTCAGATATTACCCACTCATTAAGATCGTGCAAGAGTCGGGGCGGGTTTACCTTACAATTTTCGATGGAAACAAACCATATTTGAATATTCAATTGTACATCAATTAAGCCTCTTGAATTTTTTGGTACAGGGCACTTAATCTTATACTCTATTCGATTTTGGGTTTATGAAATAAAGTTGGTTTAGAAATTAATGATAATAAAATTTGTATGTATACAAATATATAAAGTGAGTTTACTGACTTTTAAACTCAAGTACTCTAACACGTGCCACAATAGCATATATTCGTTACAAGAGGTTATCACTCTAATATACTCCAATCCACCTTTTCTATCAATAGATGTAAGGACTATAGTTACATACATGAATGAAAAACAAAATGAACTTGACACAATATTTCTTAGTAGAATTGTAATTCTTAAAAAATGATCAGTTTTATCATCCATGTGCCATTTTTAATTACTTTTCTTACTGCTACATTATAACATGAATCATAACTTAATTTTTGATGAGCATGCATAAGTTGGTGAAATATTTTATATAATAGTGCTTTGCAAATAGAAATAGGCCATTTACCCTCTTAAAAGATACTATAAGAGAAGAGATACTCCAAGTATGTACATAGAATCAGAAACTTTTACCAAGTCGATGTAAGATAGTAATGGGTAGCTTGAACAGCTAGATTAGTTGTCCATTTACAGTAGATCGGCTTTCATTTGGGACTTTGATTCAATCTAAGCTCGCTCCGGTCCTAACACAGCTAGAGATGAAGATGAAGATATTACTTTCGCTATAGTTAAGCTAAGCTAAGCTGATAGCTAGAGATTAAGATGAAGATGAAGATATTACTTGTCAAAATTGGCTCTTGTCGATGGATCAAGGTGCATGTGTGTATCCCTGACTTGTTGGGAGGCGAATCATGTGATGTAGCATATGAATTATATTATCTATAGTTTAACTAAGCTTAGCTCTAGCTAGCTTGGTACCTAGTATACATGTTACAATAATTGGCTAAAAGATATTATACTCTTTGATTTGAGGAATTGATAGTACTATTCTCAAAAAACAAAAAAATAAAGATAAGGCCTCTAAATCATTTTAATCTCATTTGTAAGAAAAGTCAAACAAAAATAAACAACATTATTTTTAGCAAATTAAGTATTTCATTCGTTTTATTTTAAATATATTACTTTATACTCATTGAGCCAGTGTATTATAATAATAAACTGAAATATTTAAGTTTATGTTATGGTAATTCTTTTTATTTATAATAATGAATCTATGGTCGTGGTAGTTATTTTTAGAGAGATTTATTTATATGGATAAGTATTCATTGAAGAGAGTAGAAGAGAAGTGATTTGACTTGAGTGGGCCCAAAAGAAAAGAAAAGGTGTGAAATAGTAGTCGAGACTCGAGTCCAGTAGAATGTTAAAGTGTAGAGTAGAGAAAAAGAAGGGCACCCCACCCCACGTGCATAGGCCCATTAGTGGAAACCTTGAAAGCCCCTCTCTCCTTTTCTTTACCAACCATCCCTTCCTTTTCTGCCCCCTTTCTTTTTACTCGCACGCATGCAACTATATCCACCCCTTACTACACTTAATTACTTATTTTATTTTATTTCACATCTTCTATGTATATATATAGTAATATAGGGTATTATCTTACACCAACTAATTCACATTTTTTGTAGTTTACGAGCAATATTAGAAGTTTAGTTTACATGAAATAAGTAATAAGCTACCTAGCAGCTGCAGCTAATGGCGGCAGCAAGCTGGGTACATGAAGAAATTCACTCAAAACACTACAATTATATAATATTTATAATTTAATATATAGATAATGTGTGGATAAATTTATTCCTAAAAAGAGAAGAATCTATAGAATTAGCCCTTAAGACACCCGTCTGGAGCTTAATTTTATGCAAGCACACTTTAGTTGGAAGGTATCGCTTATTATAAACTAAGACTCATCTTTTTATTTACTATTTCATATTATCTAATGCAGAAAACGAATCCGAATATTACAAAGATAAATGATGAGATATGAATAGAAAAAGTAAAGTGTGCTATTCTTTCTGTGCTACTGGTCACGTTTTTTTATTACATCTCATTAAAAATTATCATTTTCTAAAAAATTACTTTTAAAATATATTATATCTTCCAAAATATAACACTTTGTTTTCTTAACATTGAACGGTGGAAGTATAATTGTATAATTTAATTTTAAAATAAAATAATAAACAAAAAAACAGTGATAATTAGAATGGGCCACAAAGGTAATAATTAAATGGTAGATGATTGCACGTGCACCGGTCCACTCAACTGAGCCATCTTCTCTCATGAGCTTTGGGCCACACCAGTCACCCACCCCCTTATCACCACCCCCACTACTTTTTCATATGTACACACACCCACCCCTTTCTGCCTCGCTCCCTCCTCCTTCTTTTCTTTTAATTTTCACTATAAGTTTACATTTACTTACTCCTCCGATAAGTGTTATATTACAAATATCTAGACAAAATTAGTACTCTCTCCAATTCAATAAGCATGACAAAATTTTTGAGCAGGAGTGTATAAAGTAATGTAAGAGTAAGAAAGATGGTAGGATCCACGCCTTTTTAAAAGTATAACTTTTACTATTTTAGTAATGTGCCTAGCTTAGTGGGACGTCCAAATAAGGGAATTGTGTCAAGTTTAGTGTGACGGATGGAGTATTAAATTTCTAATTTTACCCCTTTCATCATTGAATTACTTTTATTTTTTATGTTTTCTATACATCATTAGGGGTAAATAGTGAAAATTATTAATTGCATTGGTATGTGAGTTTTTATGTTTGGGAACACTTAATTGGAGAATATTTTGATTGGAAAATTTTCATTTTTTATCTTAGACAAAAAATCGATATTGGGGTCTGGATCCAAATTGATACCAATAGGAATAAAAATGCTCAGATTTGTACTAAAAACTCTCAAATAATTTTTAAAAATCAAAAAAATATTTTTTATCTTATAATTCCAGAAATCAATTCACCAAATTCTCGCAAAGGTTTTTTTTGAAAAAAATCGTGGATATTTTCTAAAGATGCCACATAATTTTAAAGGGAGTATTTGTTTTTATTTTATTAGTATAATAACATTTTAAAGTCGAAAATTTGACGCCATGCATCATTATCGTTACAAACTTAAATCTGAATAGTCTATTAACTTTCTAATTAATTCGATCAATCTTTACAATTTTTGTAAGAATTAAATCATAACTTTCTGGTGTCTTTTATAGGAACTAAACGCAACCCACAAAGCCAAAGGTTATCTATTTAGAATTCCTATGCATATATATAGTATATCTTCAGCTAGTTGAGTCGTCAGATTTTTATTCACGAAAAGTACGTACCTCGTGTGTCAAATTTGAAACTTCTTTCCAAAATTATAACTAGGATTCTTGAAATATAAATAATGAAGGTTCTAGTACGTGTATATGTGTGGAACTCACCCAAAAAGTAATTCTATAATATTTGACTTGTAATGATATGTGTTAACATCGTCTATCGAAATGGATTACAACATTGTTGCGTCATTGTGCACTGGAATAGGTAAAGCTATGACTAGTATTATTTTAACATTACACGGCGGGATAATTGAGATTAATGATGGGATTTGCAGCGGTAATGGGGTTCATGTTCAATTCTAATCATTCCCAATTCACAATTTTGGACCATCTTCATCCCGCCCTAATTAGAATTAAAAGGCTGTTTGTTAATTGTTACTGCTTAATTAATTCTTAATTATATTGTTGGCGCAACATGCATGTCAATCAATTTCTTTTCTTCGTGGAAACAACATAATTACAAGTGTTTTGAATTTAACTTTGCAGTTTGCCTATCCAAATTGTGAAGGAGCATATTACATACATATATACAATAATACATGATTAGGTGGTATTTGTTGGTTTAACATACACATGATAACGCGGATACGAATATTAACTATCCACCGTCCTCGGACAATGTTTTAAAAATCGTACCGAATTAGATCGACCGATTTAACTACGAACTGATTTAATATCTTTTCTTAAATTGACAAATCTAAATTTAAAAATTGATATTTAGGGTTTTATAGGAACTCTCATTTGATGAAGTTCCTTAAATTTTTAATATGTGATGAGAACTTAAATTTGGATAGATTTATTAGGAGCCCTCGTTTGATAGAATTCCTTAAATTTTCAATGTGGGATAAAAATTTAGATTTGGATGGGTAGCTAGGTGAGTATTTCGCGGGTATTTCAAGATATTCCGTGGATATTTTACGGATATTTTGTGAGTAATTTTCGTGATCGATTTCGTGGGTATGAATAGTTACAATCTGTACCATACCTATGAACTAAATTAATATTAAATTATACCTATGAATCTACTTGTGGATATCAAATCTCTCAAACCGACTTTTATTAGAATAGAGTACCCACCGATAAATTGTCACCGGTGGCCCCTATATAGTTTAATTGTCTAATTAAATATACAATATATAACCTGAGACACTAAATATAATTGCGTATAAACACGTGTATGCTAACTACGAACATTTATAAGTCGGATCCATTATTTATGATTAATTAATTTACACAAATTAAATAAAAATGGATTAAGTATGGTAATTAATCAAATGGACAGAAGGCAGTCTTGAAGGGCGCACCAAAAGGCAGCAAATAGTAGTCAACAGAGTCACAGTCCCACACTATACTGTACCTGTACCACCCCATTTCTGCACAACTAATTTAATTTAATTTATTTACACTACTACTATAATTTCAACTGTAAAGCTGCTCTACACATGTGCAATCTTTTAATTTCTTTGCATTTTTTCAATATTTCATCAAATACGTGGCGCATTATTGAATTTCTTTAAAATAACATATATAGCAATTGTTCTTCAGTCGATTTGTCTTACCTTCGCCGAAGAAACCAAAAGTAAGTTTATCTAATAATACTTAATTACTTATATATATATATAGGGGATATATATATAATCACATATTAATTAAGTTCATAAAAATTAAATCGTCGTTGAACTTACAAAAATAAAATAAAACGCTAGGGGAGGATCCTGCAGGTTTAATTTTATTGTGATAACTTAATTAATTAGTATATATACTATGTATCAATATAATATTATCTTATTTAGTTACAATTAAGAGAGATATAACAATGATATATATGATTAGGGTATCATTTTTGCAAACACGACGACACGAATAACTTTTAAATAGATAGAGCAGAGCACAAATTTGAAACACGTACGGTTTAAAATTACACAAAGAAGAAGTATAATTAACATGAAAAAACCTCATAAACAAATGATTAGTAAATAGTAAATCAGATAAAATGTGATAAAGATTCGAAAACAAATCATTATTCAGATACAAAGACTACTCACATGGATGCATTCACTATTGGAAACAAAATTTGAGATACGGAGATCCAAAAAATCCCCACTCTTTAATAATTTTTAGTTATTATAATTTGGAAATTCTTGGCACAGGTGTGAAATAAAATTAAAAATGAACAATTAAATAAAAAGTAAAGAGAGTCAAACGTGGGAAGAATAAAAACTCAAGATTGGTCCAAACTGACACAAGCTCGTGCAGTCTTGAAAATTGTAAATAAGTCTTATTAGAGTTATTGCACTTTGCATGCATTGCATTTTTGGCACCATATATATGGAAGATTCCATACGATCAAAGGGTAGTAAATATTTATAGTATCTCTATTTTAATAGGGAGTATACTGGTAAATATTATGAGTATAGGTGAGTCTAGATTCTTTCACGAGCTTTTCAACATGGATTCGAAAAAAAACTTGTAACTGACTCAATATTATCGGGTCGAGTACGTTTTCAGTTCTTTTTCGAATTCGAGTTTGAGTTTAATGATAATCGATTCGATAGACTCGCAAACCTAAGTTATAATTTTATATTTATACCATTTATTATTAAACGAGCCTACATGAGCTTAAACGAGCTTAATCGAAATTAAATTTAAGCTTTATACCAACAATTGAACTAATCAAGTCAAAAATTAAAACTCGATAAATTCGAATTCAAGCTAGAGCTTGAGATTGACACCTATTGGTCGAGGTCTAGCTTGAGCAACCAAATACTAGGCTATACTTATTTAGGGAGTGTTTGACTGAGTTTATAAGCTCCTTAAAAAGAATCTTATAAGCTTCTTAGAAGTGTATTTATATGCACATGTACATATTTTTCCATTCATTCCAGTTATATAAAATAAATAATTGATTATGCATCCATTTCTATTAGAGTTAATTATACAAACTAGTCAAAGAAGATAGTAAACGACAAATAATAGCTACAAATATAATACTATTTAAATTCTAGTCATTTTAATTGTGAATTATCATAAATACATTTCTACTTAAATTTAATTGTATGAATGGTACAAATGATATGAATAATATTCATTCATACAATTCATGCGTACATACAATTTAATAAAATTTAAGTATCACGTATGAATGGTACGATTCAATACAATTCATACTATTCATACTCAAAAATATAAAACATAATTACAAGGATATTTTAGTACAAGAAATTTATAAATGACTAGAATTTAACTATTATTATGTTGGTGGCTATTATTTGTCTTTTACAATCTTTTTTGGCTATTTTATATTATTACTCTTTCTATTATAGAAAATCTCAACAAAAATTATGGAAAATGCTAGTAACTAATTATCTAATTATAGTATTTTAAATTAAAAATTTTGAATATATTTAAAGTTTATCATAATTTACGGTCTAATCATATCTTATTTACATCTATCATAATTCAATTTGAATAATTTCTATAAACAAAACATAAGGGGTATTTACATAATGAGCAAAATTTATTTTGTTTATAATTATTATAATTAAAATAAAATTTACAAAATTAACTATCCTATATCTTGAGACATTATGTCTGCACTTTATTTCTCTTGATTTACTTTTTTTTTTAAAATGAATTATATTAACATTAAATTACATGGCCGCGTCATGAAGCATTCGATAACTATCGCCTTAATCATTTCTCTTGATTTAGTTTAGTTTTTATATATGTGTCCATGTATATATATGTAGAAAGCCTTAGTCATTTGTCTTGATTGAGGTATCTTGAAAGTTTTGAACTAATTATAATTGTTGCGAGAAACCCAAGAAAGAATATATACAAAAATGTTTCCGGATCCATCTATACACGTTTGTTTTTTGTTCCTTTTGAGAGCATGTCGTTTTTCTTTGAAATTAAGGTGTAAACATAAGTGCTGAAATTAAGGATATAAAATTTCTTAGATAAATACAAATGAAATGATGATGATGATACCTTTCCCACAAGGAGCTGTGTTCAGCAGCATCCATGCAGCAGCCGTAGTACAAATCCCTTAAATTCTGCTTTGATTTTGGTATGTGATATGTTAACCCAAAACACAACGCTCGATTGAATTTTCTTTTTCCTTAATTTTATACACAAACTTAAATTAATGTCCCCCACATATATGCATATCTCTCTTTCTTAAAGCTTAATTAATAATGATGATGAGATTATGCATGCAGCGCTTATTCAAAAAGTTCTCACATATACTATGATCATACTCCATATGCCTACAGCCTACTAAGAGTTGTTAAGTACAACAATTGCACTTCTGAGTCTGACTTCTCTCTCTAAAAAAGTCTCTTAGTCTGAAACTTTCCAACCAATAAATACATCTTTCTTTCTTTTATTAATTGTTTTTCTTCCTTAAGAATTTCTCTAATTTATTCATTGATGAATGGAAATCAATTTATTAATTCTCCACGTGTTGGAAGTTTTATTTCGAGCATTTGGAAAATGTTATTTAGATTCGCTCACATGATTTAGTGTATGTTTAATGTGATTCATCTTTGGAAATGTTAGATGGGAGATTTTCCTATGTTGGATTGTGATCGCTCGTTAACGTCAACGTATAATGCGATTGTGAGTAAATTGATATCCTTTTTGGTCGGAAAGGATTGTATATATAAAGCATATATATACTTTTTTACAATAGATTCAAAATTTAATCTCATGAATAAAGATTTGGTTTCATTACACACTTTGATTTTGCTGTCAAAGAAAGCTAGCTGCAGTTTTTTGGTATATGCCGATTTTCTCAATTATAATAAATGAGTTGATTGTAAGTTTGTTAAATATTTGATATATATAGTAGAAAATTGCGTGTGTTGACTGATCAGTCGTACAATGGATAATTCCTAAGGCTAAAGATCTTAGATCTTTAAATTAAACATATTTATATCAATAAAAAATATATAGAAGACAACTTTTATTTAATTACTTAAAAAAAGAAGAATATATGAGTTTGTTTGTGTGCGAGTAACTTTTTCAAAAGCTCATCAGCAGGAATAGAAGTGATTGCGACCGTACGCATAAAAAGTTACATGCATGATCATTTATTGTTATCTAATTATTTTTGTAACATGATGTGGTTTCCCTAAAGATTAAAGTAGATGAAATGAAGGAAACATATTATAGACAAAGTAAAACCAAATGCATTTTCATGCATGCGTTTGCCAAAAAGTAATTAAACTAAGCTGCAATTCCTAATGTTAGTTATATACATTACGTGAATAATTTTCTTTCTCCAAGAAACACTTATAGGGCCAAAAACTAACTCATACTTAATTACTTAAAAGAAAAAATTCATACTCCCTTCTCTCCAAATATTGGCACAAATTTTTTAAAAATTGGGGGTGTGAAAAAATTATTCCACAAATTTGTAAAGGATGGATAAAAAGAAAAATTACGCACTTTTGTGGGTAACGATAAGTATAAATTAAAACATATTGGGTTATAGTCATTTAGTAAAGGTAAATTACTCATTCACTACACGAATAAAATTACATAATTGATAAAAACAAATTATTTATTACGAATTGAATTATGTATGTTTATAAAATGTGTCCCTTATTTTGCTATTTTTGTCTCTTTATATTAAGCTTTATATGCATGCAGTTAGGGAGCTTAATTAAGGTCCATTAATATATAATTAATAGATTGGATATTTGGATTAGTAATTAGAGATAGATGAAGTTGGGATGCAAATGGGTAAGTGGAAAATCATGAATTTGTATATACTCATTACATAGTGGCTAAATTTGACCACCTAAAGTGCATGCATGTCTATGTACACTGTCCTTTATGCTTTAATTCATGCTCACCTCCCTTTTTAATTCTACAATATACATGCACATATATAATTCCAAATTTTATGTATCATTTATTTCTATTAATTTGACTACAACTTTCTTCCATTCCTAATTTTTCCACTTTGTCTATCTTTGCTCAAAATCTTATAGCTCTCCTTTACCATTTCCTTTTTTTAATTGTTGAAAATTATATACCCTTCTATTTGTACAATCTTTTTTACCCTTTTAAAAGCTGAGAATACGAAAAAAGTAAACAGTACTTCATAAGTTCACAAAAAATATATTAGGAGAAAGTTACAAGTTTTAAAAAAAAAAATCATAAAATGTGTATTTTGTGGAGAAATTGAGCCACAAAATAAAATATATATGAGATTTAAAATAATAAGTATTTTGTGGGACAATGTCCAAAAATGAAAAATACACTTTTGGTGGAAGACTTAATTAAATAAGATGAATACTCCATGCGTCTCAATATTCATGGACCTTGTTTCTGACATGCATATCAATAAACACTCACGCATGAGATATTAGATCAAGGAGTCCTTACTAACCTTTTGTCATTTTGAGTAAGTAGACAACAATACTAACTAAGATGTCTCAAAATGGGAAAAAGACCAAAAGACTATTAAATATTCCGATTGATATCGCATGTGAAAAATACTAATATCAATATACATTATAAGAATCCATAAAAGTTCACTTCTACGTACTGTCTTAGAACATAGTTCAATTTCTATTACCATACAAATATCTTCTAAACAACGCTTCCCCTGCAATATCCTTACTCCATCCAAACATAAGATTGGTAATTATAAGTTTATAACCCCTCAAAAAATGATTGGTAATTATAAGAAGTGTGAATTATAAGTTAAATGGAGAGAGAAATTAATACCCTTTTAATATATAACAAGGAAAAAGGGTCCGGCCAGTATCAATTAATACTAACAAATTATAACATGAAACATTATTTATTTAATTAATTAATATAATAATCATACTAATCCGAAAAAGTAGCTTAGTCAGAGCAGCGCAAGTGACTTTATTTGACATCACAAAACAAAAGTATTCATGCATTAATTATTTTTTATGATACGATACCTCTTCAAGCTCAACATCACCTATGCTTAATTAACTTGTCTGAAAAGCTTAACCTCAATTTATTAATTAAATAGATTATAATTTTAGTACTACTACTGCTTTGCATTTGTGATCATCGACCACTCCCCCCCCCCCGGGGGCACCCCCTACCACCACATTTAATTAATTTCAGTCAAATACCATAAAAGAAAATTTTTCAGTTTCTTCTCTTAACTCTCTGCTGTCCTATTTGTCTGTGAATTAAATGCCTAGCTCAGACTGTATTGACCTCTACAAAAGCCTACTTTTTCATTATATTTTTCCTCCATGCCATTTTCAAATGTATTTAAAATATTTAATTAAAAAATTGTAATGATTCATTGGGCAAAGTCGTGTGCGGTTCAAAATGGTCCTTAAAATACTTTTTTCAGTATATATATATATTTTCAAATAATTATATATACTATATAAACCCTTATTGTGGCTTAATAAATCTTAAATGAAAAGATAATAAAAATTCTAATTGTAAATATAACTTAATTATCCTAATTAAACAGTAAGTCGAGACTCACCCATAATTTCTTCTAGATCTATATATTCCTCGCATGCTTTTTTTCATTATGTCGTATCCAAGTAGTTCCAATAAAAAGAAGTCATTTCTTCTTCTTCTTTTTAATTTTTTGCTTTCCTGTATTTTCTGTCTATATATACCCTGTCTAAGATTTGTTGCCACCCTCAGAGAGCTTTTAAGAAACACTTTTCTTCTTCTTTCATATTCCAAAATTAATCACACAATCGAAATATGATGTTGATCGCAATATCCGGAGGGATTTGGATTGTGAAACTGGTTGTTATTGTCATCGTCATCGTCTTTTCTTCGATTTTGTACCATTACTGGCCTTTGCTGGTAATGAGAAAAGGCGTTGCTGTCCCTCGAGGCTCTTTTGGGTGGCCATTTCTTGGTGAAACCCTCTCTTTTTTAAAGCCTCACTCCTCCACCTCTATTGGTAACTTTTTGCAAAACCATTGTGCTAGGTAAGTTTAATCAACATGCTTTCACATGATTATGTCCCAAATGTGTGTGAGTTTTGGTAAAGCTGCCATCACTCACTTTTGGACTCTCCATTCATTGAATTTATGTGTGTATGTGAAAGTAAAGATTTGATGGTAGATTTACTTTATTGCAGATATGGGAAAGTGTTCAAGTCCCATCTCTTCTTCTCTCCGACCGTAGTTTCGTGCGATCAAGAGCTTAATTACTACATACTACAAAATGAAGACAAGTTGTTTCAGTGCAGTTACCCTAAGCCCATTCATGGGGTTCTTGGTGAGAATTCGATGCTGGTGGTTGTCGGAGAAACTCACAAGAGGCTCAGAAACGTTGCCCTTTCTCTCGTTACCACCATGAAATCGAAGCCCGATTTCTTGAACGACATCGAGAGAACTGCAACCCAGATTCTTGATTCATGGAAGGACAAGAACCAAGTCCTCTTCTGTGAGGAAGCAAGAAAGGTGCCTACTTTTAATTACTTTGCCTTGTTGAATCTTGATACCTAGCTAGCTAAATATGGTTATTGGGTTGTTATTGGTTTTGCAGTACACATTCAATGTGATAGTGAAGCAAGTGCTAGGGTTAACACAAGATGAGCCACAAACAAAGGAGATTCTTCAAGATTTTCTAGCATTTATGAAAGGGCTTATTTCTTTGCCTCTCTACATTCCTGGGACTCCATATGCAAAGGCAGTTCAGGTTCTCCACATCTTATTCAATGTTTAATTTTCTTGATTAATGGAACAATATTAATTACTTAAATTAATATACAATCATGTTATCATGCTTTCCAGTTTAATCTGGCCACCACGTTTCAATGTTCTTTTTCGATAATGCATGTCATCATGAGGTCCAAATTCCACCGTCTGAAAATTTTGGTGCCACGTCGGATCTCTATGACTACACTGTCATACGTGTATTTCCACATCGGATTCGGCTTGCCACGTAAAAAAATCGATACCAGTATACTGCAGCAACAAATATAAATATATCTAGATTTAGATTTGATGAATAAATTATTGAGCCATGGAATTTAATTTCTGTGATTTTATTGCTTTTGTTTTTCATATAGCAATAAAAGGGGTAGTGTATTAATGAATTGCATGTGCTGAGCCTTTTTGCCATGCCATCTTTACAGGCTAGAATTAGAATATCCTCAACTGTCAAAGCAATCATAGAAGAAAGAAGAAGAAATGGTGGAAAGAATTATAGAGAAAAGAAGAGTGATTTTCTTGAGATACTTTTGTGTGTAGATACCTTATCCGAAGATGAAAAAGTTAGCTTCGTATTGGATTCTTTACTTGGTGGCTATGAAACTACATATCTTCTTATCTCTATGGTGGTCTTTTTTCTTGATCGATCCCCCAACGCCGTCCACCAATTAAAGGTAATTCACATATTTTAATTGATTTTTTTATTTCATATTTTATTTTATTTTATCAAGTTAGAGAATGCAACATGTGTCCTTTATTTAGTGTTGCTGGATTTGAATGTAAGTCAACAGTTTTTTATGCTTGAGTTTGAAGATAAAATGATGAGGGTTATACAGAATAATTGGCTATGGTGACAGTACATTAATTATTTATGTGAAGAAAGTAGCTTTACAATAGTCAAACTATATATTTTTACTTCCATCTATTTGTGAATCAAACTAATTTATTATATATATATATATATATACATATTATTGTTGTTACTGCTGTTGCAGCTTGAACATCAGAAAATTAGAAGCATGAAGACAAAGAATGAATTTCTGAACTGGGAAGATTACAGATTGATGGAATTCACACAAAATGTAAGATCTTCTCCCATAATTTTTATTTATTCTACTTTTATGTCTATTAATTAATTAGTTGTAATATTATATATATACTACTCCATAAAGTATATAGTGGAGTACTGTTTAATTAATTATCGACTTTCTGTATGTATTAATTTGATTTGTGTACCTACTATGTGTATGCATGACATGACGTATGTGAATCGTATATTAATTAATTCTAGATGTGACTAGTAGACTTTTCAACATTTTGTACACATATATGAAATGAAATGCATAAAATATATATGCTTTGATAGCATTAATTGTCATTAAATATGTGTGGACCTTTGTAAGGCAGGTCATAAGTGAAGCTCTGAGATTTGGAAACATTGTTAAATTTGTCCACCGAAAGGCAATCAAAGATGTCAAGTTTAGAGGTATATACACCTTTAAATATTTCTACATATATATGCATTAATTATTTTATACGTAGGTGATGGTCCATAAATCAAGCAAAATCTATTGCACTATTTAATAACCAAAAAAATGTGACCTGTCTGCAATTATTAATTGTGCTCACGCATATATCTTTTCAAGTAGTGGTTACATACATACTTTTCCTATCTGTACATGGATTTGTTAGTTGATATATCCATTTTCTTTTTCTTGTTCTTTTATTTTTTATTTGGGTCAGATTATATAATTCCAGCAGGATGGAAGGTCCTACCAGTTTTCTCTGCAGTTCATCTCGACCCCTCTCTCCATGCAGATTCTCTTCATTTTGATCCCTCAAGATGGCAGGTAATATACCTACCTATATCTATATCTATATCTATATATACACACACACACACATATATATATATATATATGAAAGAGATGGAATATATACTTGTGAAGCGACCCAGGCGAAGCTTAGTTTTGCCTTATCTGAATATGATCAATTGAGGCCCATTAACCTAGTTAGAATGGGCTTTCATGTGGGCCTTCAAATCAAACCTTGTTAGAACCGTATTTAGAATAGGCCCAACACATTTGACATATCTAGTGATTCATATCAATTCTTGCAAAATCAATAAGAATGTGAAATAATTAAAAATATGTAGAAATATATATTATATGTATAGGATAGTTTGCAAGAAACCCCACTTCTTTTAATTGTCATATATCATATTCTCCTTATACATGCAAAATAAAAATAGGTGTTGAGATTTACTTTTATATATATATGCAGAAACAAGATGAAATAACATGCAAGAAATTTACTCCATTTGGTGGAGGGTCGAGGTGTTGTCCAGGTTTCGAATTGGGGAAAGTTGAGGTCGCCTTTTTCCTCCATCATCTCGTCCTCAATTATAGGTACTATTACATTACGACTCTTTTTTTTTTTTTTTTTCTTTTCAAATTTCTTTACTATAATTGTCCAATTTTCAAAATAATTTTAATTATCTTTTTGTTGATCGTTCAAACTCCACTAAATAGAATGTTTGCATGCATGCACTATAATGACTTCATGCTATTAATTAACCAAATGTGTATGTTTCTTGTTCTATGTGTAGATGGGACGTAGAAGAAGGCGAAGAAACCATTGCGTATCCATACGTAGAATTTGCAAGAGAACTTAAGATGAATGTGCATCGTTTGTGAAATATATATATATACATCTATAATTAGGATGTGTTTGACCTTTTTTACTTTCCTTATTAAATGCAATGTTCACTTAAACGAGTTCAATAGTGATCATAAGTTTCCTAACTAGTAAATATATATAATGCAATCATATAATTATTAATTCCGTCTCCAGTTACTTTTAACTTTTAATTAAGAAGATGGTGACTTTTAACTTTTAGTTGAGGAGTGATGTTTTTTAATTTGAGCTATATATAAAAATATCGGATAACGGTGTTAAAATTCATCACCTTAACATGACCTTTTAATTTTATTTAGAAATACATTACCTTTTATTTTGTTGCAATTTTTCTAAATTTTATGGTGATCTTGAATTCAGATGATGTGACTCATTTGTGGGAATAAATTTTTAAGGATTAATTTAATTTATCCAACGTGACTTTTTAATTATCAGCCAATGTGACATTTTAATTATACAACATATATATATAGCAATATGATGTGTCATTTTATACATATCAATATAAATGTTATATTTTTATTTTTTAAAATATAAATCATTAAATCATAAATATTATGCATAACAATATAAATGTTAAATTTTTATTTTTAAAAGTATAAATGTAATGATACATTAGTCATCTTCATTCAAGGTGATGCATGCAATGATACATTTTCCGTTTCATTCAACATAGGATTTTGCTACGAAATTGAATCGCCGGCTGTTTAATATGTCAATGATAAATATGATGTATTTTATGAACTAGATCCAAATAAATTTTGGACAAAATGTAGACAAAATAGAAGATTCCATTTTAAAAATAATATATTAAATAAGATTTATATAAAAATTATTTTTTCATATATTATTGGTCTAAATGATTAAGTCATGATTTATGTTTAGTTAACTTATAAATCTCTCTTGTGTGTGTATACATATATATATATATATATATATATAAACTTTTGTTTTTAAAATTAGAAGCTTTAAAATTTTACTAATAAACTATAAAAGAATAAAAAATGATTAATCAAGAGAGAGACTTGACTATAATGAAAAACCAAGTATGTGAGTATGCACCCTCAATTTCTTCAACCAAATTCAGATACAAATTCTCTGCATTTTCTTGATTTTCTAAATACTCATATTTTATCATCTAATTCATTTCGATCTCTTCAAATATATTGACATAATAGATAAGTCTCATAGTTAGCATAAAAGCTATCATAAAAATATATATAAGCCAAATTGTTGTTACTTAAAGAAAGACCACAAAGTGTAGTTATGTCGAAGAAAATTACAACTTATTAGAGAGATTTGCTAGTGTGTCCATGACTTCTTTGTCACTTTAAATTATTACTCCATACTTTGAAATTGCTAGAGTATCTACCTAACAACAATTATCCATCGATATTCAAATTGCTAGAGTATATAAGAAAGATATTTTGAAATGAACTCATACTTTACCCCAAGATACAAAACCCAATTTCTACCAACTATTTAACATTGAAATACCAAAATTTATTTGGATCTAGTCCATAAAATCCATTATATTTACCATCGGACATAGTAGACATGTGATTTCATTTCGTACCAAAATCCACTATGGTGAATGAAGATGGCAAATGTATCACTGCACGTATCACTTTGAATGAAAATGTCAAATGTATCACTACATTTAAATTTTTAAAATAAAAATATTAACTTAATGTTTAAGATCTAATGATTTATATTTTAGAAATAAAATATAACATTTATATTGTTATGTATAAAATGATACATTATATTTATAAAATTAATTATTAGCAGAATATTATCAACATAAGTAATACAATATACTATATTGTACTTAAAATATTTGGCTAATTGAAATGTCACATTAGATAATTATAAAGTTACATTGAATGAATTAAATTAATCCTTAAAATTTATTGTCACATATGACTCATGTCATCTCAATTCAAGATCACTCCAAAATTTGATAAAAAAATAAATAAATTAAAAAGTGATGTAAAATTTATTGTCACATATGACTCATGTCATCTCAATTTAAGATCACTCCAAAATTTGATAAAAAAAAATAAATTAAAAAGTGATGTATTTTTGAGCGAAATTAAAAGATCATGTTATATTTCCAATTAAATAAAAATATGGTAGTTTTTTAAGAGCATCATCCCTATAATATATACTTGAAATTCAATTTGAACTTTTTGTCATCAGAAGAACAAGATTAACTATATATCTTTTTTGTTCTATTCGTTATTAATTTTATTCAATTGTTGAGAGATACAAATCTGACGTCTCACATTTGATCTAATGGAATTATTCAGCCGTTATTATATTTATTCATTATATATGTAGCAATTACTTTTAGTACTTTTAGGGAGATGTATTTCATAACAATGGAATCGTAAATTACCCATTCAATTATGATTTTAATCGAAATCGTAATTGCGAGTACATCTATTTTACAATGTTGATTAAAGTGATAAATTGGTCTGGTGAACTTATATAAGGTTCAACCTCAACAATATAAGGTTCGATAAGTTACTAATAAAGCAACTACCATATACGATTATTTGGTATCAAAAAGTTAAAGCGAATCCGGTTTTAAATTTGCAAAAGAATGTCATAATATCAAGTCATATTAGCACTATTGTAAAGTAGTAAGGTGTGTCAACGTGTGGATTTACTCGGATGCGGATCGGAATTAATCAAAAATTACTATGTCATAGATGTAGGTTTGAGTTTTAGAACAGACCCACTTTCATTCAGTTATGACCGGTTCTAATTAATTTGACCCGACCAGACCCGGCTCAATCGATTTGATACATTAGTTATAGTCCTGAATCAATCCAGTTAATTTTTTTACTTTTTATATTTTTTTTAATTTCTATTTTAAATTTGTGTTAGATACATATTTATACAATAACCATAAATATGAATTTTCCATGTTTAAAGTGTTTATTTATTATGAAAATTGTGTAACAATATAATTTTACTGGTTCCATTTTCAATTTTGGCGGGATTCAATTGCACTATCCAATTATGAATCTAGAACCAAAACCATTTACGCGTTCGGGGCCCAATTATAGTGATTTCGATTCTAAATTTAGAATTAAAACTATTTTATCAATTTCAAGTTTGAGTAAAACATGTCCTTTTAACAAGTCTTTTGTGAAGAAGTATTGAAAATATTAACAAAATGGATAGTACATCTTGGCAAACATTAGAATGAATAATATAATAAAAAAGTGATATTATTTCTTAATAGTACTTGATTTACATAAAATGCTAGGATTATAATTTATTAATAAATATATTAATAAATATATCAATAAATCGATCAATGTCTTATTTCGCTAGTTTCATTTTTGTCATACTAAAGCCCACTTTATTCTCTATCTCTTTTGCAATTTTACTAGGATTGAATTTTTCACCTGAGCCAGTGATGAACATCATATTTTGTTCGTCATCGAACCGTACCAATGTTCCTACAAGTTAAAAATAATCACGAGTCAATATAAATCAAAATTTCATCACCAAACATTTTTAAATTAAGCTATTTTTTTTTTATAAATATTAAACAATATAATTTGCATGCATTAACGCATAACTTAATTTAATTTCTTTACTATATGTGGACCAAATCCATGTTGATTTTCGAAATAGAGAAAATTGAAGCATCACATTCAATTAAGTATTTTTATTGAAGAACCTTTTTTCACAAACATTTGTAAATAAAAAGGATCGATCACGATCTGTTTTAATTTAATATAAAATAATAGATAGTTGTAAATCAATTACCTGTCACACAAAATACAATAAAAAAGATGGTTAAATTAATATTAACCCAAAATCATGCGCATGAACTTCAAAGATCTTAGTTAACTGGAAATCTTTATAAGAATTCATTTATTTTTTTTAAAGTAAAATCAAATACAATTAAAAGGCTATGTTAATTATAATTAAGAAACAACTTATTAAAGTAATTAATCATTACCTGACTTTTTCGCAATATTTTCAGCAATTTGTTTTTTTTTTCATCAAGAGAGAGCTTCTTTCTTTTGGTTGAGTGCATAATAGCTTTTCGACTGTAGAATGCTTCCTCTCTCCTTCCATAACCATATGAATAGTATATGGCTGTTAGTTTCTACTTGGAAAAAAGAAGAAGGAGAGGAGAAGCCATACCGCCATTTTATTTTCTAGGATAGACAAGTGACTTTCTTGGTGGATTTTTGATGAGACTAATATACATGGTATTTTTAGTTTTTCTTACATTTTTCTTAGAATACCAAATTAACAATATAAATATATATGCAGAAACAAGATGAAGTAACATGCAAGAAATTTACTCCATTTGATGGAGGGTCGAGGTGTTGCCCAGATTTCGAATTGGGGAAAGCTGAGGTAGATTTTTTGCATAGCGTTACTCACACAAGAAACAAAATTAATAGTTAATTTCATGAACTTAAAATAATAAAAAAGTAAAGGTTTTGAATAATTTATACTCCCTCCGTCCCACCAGATTAGATGCATTTTATATTCAAATGGGTGTAGTATTTTAATCAAATGCCTCTAATTTGGTAGGACAGAGGGAGTAGTAAACTAATTTCGCAGAATCATAAGATGTTGATCATAAGATGAGAGAGAGTATTAGATACATATTTATACAATAATAATAAATATGAATGCTCCATATTTTAAAATAGATAGTTTGCATCTTGGCATAACACTAGAATGACTACTATTTCCAAAAGGGCTATTAATTCTTAATAGAATATGAGTTTTGTACTCAAATTTACATAAAATGCTAAAATTATAATTTCTCTATAAATATATTTATAAATTGATTAATATCTTATTCCACAGTATTAATTTATGTCATACTAAAATCCACTTTATCTTCAATCTTTTTTCCAAGTTTACCAGAATTGATCTTTTCGGTTGGGCCGGTGACGAACAACCTATTTGTTCATTATCGAATTGTATCTCTCTCCTACAACTTGAAAATATAACAACTCAATATAAATCAAATTTTTTATTACCAAACATTTTTAAGTTAAGCCAATTTTATAAATGAAAAACAATATATCTTGCCTGCACTAATACATAACTTAATTTAATTTCTTTAATATATCTGGACTAAATCCGTCTTTATTTTGAAAATAGAGAAAATCAAAGCATCGCATTAAATCAAGTATTTTGACTGATGAACTTTTATCACAAATATTTCCAAACAAAAATTATCAGAATCTATTTTAATTTAATATAAAATAATTGATAGTTATAAATCAATTACCCGTCAAACAAAAATGCAATAAAAAAATATGGTTAAATTAATGCTAATGATAATTATATGTCTGTCAACATTAAACTAATGAAACACCCAAAATCATGCGCTCGAAATACCAAATTAACAATATAAATATCTTTTTATGTTATCATAAATGTCATTTAATTCACAATTGTAGTGCTCTACAAAGAAAGATATATTTCTGATAATGAGAAATTTCATCATTAAAATTCCAAAATATATTATTAAATTATTATTATTATTAACATCATTAATTTTATTGCATTGTAAGGTTAAGAAATCACGTGATTAAGCCACATTATTATACTTTCAAATTCTTGTAGTGATGCACCTATGTACATGTTATGACCAGGATATTGTACTATCGTTATAAATTAACGCCTCATTACTTATAAAGTAAAAATTATAATATACTTGAGGTTTGATGTTAAAGTGCACCTTTAAGTTTTCAATATTACATCGTTGCGTGAGAGAGAGGGCTAGGGCTTGGGCTTGTGTGCTTAGACGAAAATGCCCAAGTGGAAGTGGCCGTATTTCATCTTACTGCATGCACTGCTTAAGATAAAGATTGCCAATTATTAGTTGCTACTATTATTTTCACTTCAAAGTACTTATTTCACCCTCTCTCCCTCCATCGATAGTTATTAGTTGTTACATTGCACATTCACAAAATATGCTTGGCCACATTCTTAAGAGATTATTAGAGAGCCCCCACTAAACAATAATTACAAATTGAGGATTAAAGAAAGTCGAGCAATATATTTATCATCAATTTATATGTAGATTATAATATCATTATATAATCGTTGAAAGTGCCAAGTACATTTGGAAACAAGCATACTTGATAAATATTTACATGATATTTTCAAGAGACAGAGAGTTAGACGATAGTGCAAGTCTCTGTGTCCCTTGCCGATACTATCCTCACACTAGTGTTAATTAGGGGGTCAGTTACCTCAGCCAAGCCAAGAAGTTCAGCATCGCCAAACCTCTTTTTGAGACTCTTCATTAGTTTCATCCAGTCCACACCAGTTCCGATCACTTGGAGTTGGCCGTCGCCCAACCAATTAACACCGTCAATGCCGTTCATGGAACTGGCCGTACCCAAGGACTTCATCTTGGTGTCTCTCCTTTTTACCAACAATTGGATCAAAGCTACTCTCTACATCATACAAAACAAAAAAATATATATAAATGATTCATATTAGAAAAGATTAATAATGAAGAAAAGAATGCGGAAGATCACATGCCTTCTTTTGCCTTGCTTCTTCAAGGAGAGAAGACATACTTAATGAGCTTGAGGAGAGAGCTTGAGCTTGCAGAGTTTGGAAGAGAAGTGATGGTTTTTGATGGTTTGTGAAGCCTGTATATATATATAAATATATACCTCCATATTTGGTGGAGGGTCGAGGTGCTGCCCAGGTTTCGAATTGGGGAAAGTTGAGGTCGCTTTTTTCCTCCACCATTTCGTCCTCAATTATGGCCGGGTACATTACTTTACATTACAACTATTTTCTTTTCTTCTTCAAATTTCTTTACCATAACTATAAATCCAATTCTCTAAATAATTCCATTCATATATATATATCCAAATTCCATGCATGCAGTATAATGACCTCATGCTATTAATTAACCAAATATGTATGTTTCTTGTTCTATGTGTAGATGGGACGTATAAGAAGGCGAAGAAACCATTGCGTATCCATAAGTAGAGTTTGCAAGAGAGCTTAAGATGAATGTGCATCGTTTGTGAAGTTATATATATAATTAGGATGTGTTGACATTTTCACTGGAATTCATTTAATTCGAAAACTTTATAAGAATTCATTTAATTCTAAAATAAAAACAAATACCATTAAAAGGCTATGTTAATTATAATTAAGTAACAACTAATTAACATAGTTAATTATTACCTGATTTTTTCGCAATATTTTCAGCAATTTGTTTTGTTTTTTTTCCATCAAGAGAAAGCACTTTGGTCGAATGCATTATATAACTATATGAATGGTACGCTTCTGTTACACAAAAAAGAAGCTATATATCAATACAAAGTATTAGGAAACAAAATCATAAGATGTTGATCATAATGAGTGGTGACTATATAAGGAGAACTACACAAAACTTCACATCATTAATGGTGTAAACTGCCAAAGTGTGTTTGCGTGTGGATTGAATCATTAATCTTTGACATGTTAGGTTGTAAATTGTATATATATGTTTCTACTAGGAGAAAAAAGAAAAAGTCATACCCTCATTTTTTTTTAGGATAGACAATGGACTTTCTTGGTGGATTCTTGATGGGACATGTAATTTACATGCTACTTATAGTTTTTCCTAAATTTTAAAGGAGTACTGAATTAATTTTATAAATATATATATATATATATATATATATATATATTTTATGTATTCATAAATACGATTTAATTCACATTTATAGTGCTATGCAAAGAAATATATATTTCTAATAATGAGAAATTTCATCATTAAACTTCCAAAATATATTATTAATTAATATCATATTACCTTTCCAAAATATATTATTACATTATTAAAATCGTTACTTTTATTGCAATTTAAGTTTAAGAAATCATGTGTTTAATGTTACGAAATTAATTAAGTTGACATATTCATAATTTTAGTGCAATTTAATGTTACGAAATTAATTTGTGTGTTTAAATCACAATATTATATATCCAAATCCAAATGCTTTTAATTTTGCCTCTACGCACATGTTATGATCACGAGAATGTAATGCTCGTATAAGTCAGCACCTCCTAATGTAAAAAGGCTAAATATAAAATTTACTAGTATACAATATACATGAATATTGAGATTGAATTACATATAGGAGATTATGCAAAAAGGAAAAATATCGATGGGGTTCCTTATTGTTTTTTGTATTTTCACCTTGTCAAATAAATATATTGAAAAATGTTATATTATAACATCAAAAAGTAGTTCGTATATATTTACACTAGTCAAATACTCACATTATCATTTACCTAAACATTCATCCATAAAAGTAATTAGTGGTGTAAACCAATTACGTCATTAGTAAATATTTGAGTCCTTGTTGCAAAAGTTTGTTCGAAATTAAGTCATTCATTAAATGAATCTAACTTAGTCTTGAACCAATCTCAAATTATTTTCGACTCGGACTTGAGTCTAATGATATTTGATTCGAAATCTTAACGAACATGTTGGAATATAATTTTAACGAGACGAATTTCAAATAGTTTGCTAGCTTTGCTACGAACTTGTTCACAAACTTTAAAAACAAGCCGAGTTACGAATAATTCATGAAGTTTATATACAAACTAGTTTACGAACATGTTAAATTAATATAAAAATATATATATTAACTCAAGTAATTTAATAAAGGAACCTCCTAACGAGCTCAAACACGAATATTTAACAAAACTTGAATCAAATTCGAGTCAAACTCGAGCCTGACATTATTCGCTTAGATTATAGTCGTAAAAGTATCTATTAGAATTTTACAAAGACTGGAGTATCACTACAAAAAAAAATTAGCAACGGAAATTTTCCTACGAATTTGTAACGGATTTATTCGTAGTAATATCGATGGTTGCTAAAAAAAAAATTAGCAACGGAATATATTCAATATTAGTCCAATTTATAGTTAGAAAACATTCACTTATTTAAAGTAAACTAAATATATTTATACCATTAACTTTTCAATATATAGATGTAGATGTAAAATTTATAATATATATGTCTATATAATGAAACATAGAATGAACAAAAATCAATTTTGTGTACACGAAAATCTTGTTAAATTTTTCTTTCATTGCAATTGCAACCTTCTTAAGAATTGGATCCAAATCATCACTACATTTTTTCTCAATCTCAATTTGTATGGCAATCATTGATTGATAAATCAAATGAGATGTAGGAGACTTCGATGCACTTAACTCTAAAGTAGCATCATAGAATTTCTTAAGAAAATAAACAATTGCTTTTGCATTCTCCCAATCTTCTCCAACTGGAGGCCCTGACTTTACTCTACCCTTATCATCGTGGTCATGAAAGTATCTCACAAATGGCATCCATTCTTCACACATCCTCTCAAATACCCTTCTATACTTCAATGCTACATCAAGCATTTTGTAAGTTGAATTCCACCTAGTTTTGACATCCATTGGTACTGTCGACGTACTAGAAAATTTTGCTAATACGGCAAACTCCCGAAACTTGTTTAATCTAGACGGGGAGGAATGAAGAAACACAACTGCATTTCTTATAGATTTGATTGAAGAATTAAGTTCTTTCAAACCATCCTTAACAATTAAGTTAAGTATGTGACACGCACATCTCAAGTGCAAATACTTCCCATCAAATAACAAAGTATTTTCAATCTTCATTCTTCTTTTCAAGTAATCAATTGCACTATCATTAGATGATGCATTATCAACTACTATTGAAAACACTTTATCAATTCCCCAATCTCTCAAACAAACTTCTATCATCTTACCAATTTCCTCCCCCACATGACTAGTGATTTTTGCGAAGTTAATTATTCTTTTATGTAACTTCCAATCACTATCCAAAAAGTGAGCCGTGACAACAATGTAGTTTATATTTTGAATGGATGTCCAAGTATCAGTCGTAATACTCACTCTTTGGCCACTAATAATGTTTTTTATCTTACTTTTTTCAGATAAAAACAAAGCATAAACCATACCTGCAACTTTCTTTCGATCGGGAATTCGAAATTTGGGTTGCAGTTCATGAAGAAGACTAACAAACCCCTTTCCTTCGACATCACGAAAAGATGCTTCATCAATAATCACATACTCTGTGAGCTTGAGTTCACACCTTTTCTGATTAAAGGTATGAGAAACCATTTGACTTCCTAGTCCCATAGTCTCATTGCATAGAATAGCTTGACCTTTCTCACTTGATCCCAATTCGACTAATGGACTTGACTTACACCTCTTCGTCAAGTGATTTTTTAACCCACTAGTACTTCCATAAGTTGCGGGTATTTCAGCTTTGCAGTAGTTGCATATCCCGATCTGTTGTAGGTTTCCATCACTCATTTTTCTTGTGCCCTTCTCACAATGATCCCAAAACGGACTTCTCTTTTTTGGGGCTACAGGAGGCTTTGGTGTTATAGATTCTCTCGGTCGTTTTTTACTCGTCCCACCATCATTTGTGGAAGTGTCTACGGTGTTTGCTGCTTCAGAACCCAATGGACTTGGAAGCGTGTGAGAAGATTCCGATTCCATAACTAATTTAAAAGGTTAGTTAGTTATGACATTCAAGATTAATTAAATATAAAGATTAATAGATGCAAATATTATTAATCAAATACTTTGATAAAATTTCATAATTAATCAAAAAGAAAAGTAATCAATCTTGACCAAAGAATAGAAGAAATTAATAAGAATTTAATGAGTTGAAGTTGAACGACACCAAAAAGTGGATAAAGGACAAACTGGAGTTGGACCACTGTTAACTAGTTAGACTAAATCCTCTCATTTTTGTCATATTTTTGTTTCACTTTATTACCTCTTGCAAAACAGCAAAACACTATATTCTGCAGGTGTTCTTTCTTTGCCTTAACATCTAATTTTAGATGACCAACTAATTCCAAAATGTCAAGACATCTCAAGCTCAACATAAAATAAAATAATCTCTAGCCCAACATAAAAACAAAATTTCTTAATCCTTTCATCTTATTCCGAATATGATGTTAACTACTAACGTTGCCCACCAAAATGATCTTCCTTATGCAATAATTAATAGCATACCACTTTCATGATAAAATCAAGGAAAATATCAGCAATATAGTTGAGAACAAAACCAAATTCATCGTCTTTTTTGAAAGCCATCTTGGTATACATCTTAATACGATTAAACAACAAGAATTCATAAGATTCACCACAATAAAAAACCCAAACATCATAAACTTCTAAATTTTCCAATTCTAAAAATTCGTGGAGCCACATATCACGAACCTGGAAATAGATAATGAAAATGAGCAGAGGTGAGCGCGGGTGAGCGCGGACGAGCAGAGGTGAGCGCGGACTAGCGGAGGGCGAGCGCGGACGAGCAGAGGCGAGCGCGGACGAGCGGCGGGCGAGCGCGGACGAGCGGCGGGCGAGCGCGGACGAGCGGAGGTGAGCGCGGACTAGCGGAGGGCGAGCGCGGACGAGCAGAGGCGAGCGCGGACGACCGGCGGGGGAGCGCGGACGAGCGGAGGTGAGCGCGGGCGAGCAGAGGCGAGCGCGGACGAGCGGCGGGCGAGCGCGGACGAGCGGCGGTGAGCGCGGGCGAGCGGCGGGGGAGCGCGGCTGCGCGGCTGCACGGGCGAGCGGCAGGCGATGTTCCAAATTTTGAATTCTCTGAGGGTTTAGTGGTTTACAATTCTTAATTTCTTATTTCTTTATTCTTAGACTCTTAGTTACGCTCAGTGACAGTGAGTCAGTGATATATGATAAATTGATAATATATGATATATCATATATGTTACATTGTTACTATGTACATATTTAAAATCTTAAAACACTACTTAAATTAAATATAATAATATGTACATTAGCTATGCTTTAGTGCTTTACTGCTTTAATATTAGTAGCTAATATTGCTTTAAATATATTTAATAAATTATATATATTCTACATGCTTAAATTATTTATAAATAATAATATAATTAATTTATAATAAATTACTTATAATCTAATAAAGAATAATTAAAATATATTTGCAAATAATAATTTATTCATAAAAATTAAGATTACATATATTATAATGTTATTATTAAGATTTAAATTCTTGTGAGTATGATGTTATAAAGTTATTATTTAAATTAAAGTTCTTATAAGTATGATGATTG
>JAPKLX010000019.1:3347308-3367533 GCA_026898415.1 Leonotis leonurus | reverse complement strand
GATGATTGATGTGAATAGGGTGTAAATGACTCGGATCAAACTTCAAAGTTCAAACAGTATATATATATCAGTATAACATTTGATTAGATAATTAATACTTGATTGATGTGAATAGGGTGTAAAATGTAAATTACATGTATTATAATGTTATAATAATACTCGATTTGATGCAACTTCATTAAGTTATTTGAATATTTGAATATTCAAATTTAATTTTTATGCATCTATTTTATTTGATTCGTATTTGATTTGATAATGATATTTGAAAGTATTCAATTAGATTCAATTTTTAATATGAATACATACATATTTGATATTACACATACAATATGAAATGTCAATTATCATATATGAATATATAATTATTCGAATATATAATCATACTTCATAAACTTTTATTTGTATTTAAATATTAATGGAATCATTTTTCCCACATTTGAATTTTGAATCATAATATATTAAATAGAAATATGAATATTCGAACATATATCTCAATCAAATTAAAATTATTTGATTATAGGAGTACACCTCTAACAAATATTTTTGCAATAATATTACATAAAATATAATACAATTATTATCTTTGTTAGTATATTTACTTTTACTCTAATTACTAAAATATTAAAAAGAAGAAATTATATATTGTATTTGCAATATTATTCTATAGTATATCATTAATATAATAAATTAATTTTTATTATAATATTAATGTTAATCAAATATAAAAATAAAATTAATATATAATTAAAAATATAAAAATAAAAATTTTCGGTATTTCGGTATATACCGTATGTTCGGTATATACCGATTATCGGTATTTCGGTATATACCGAACATACGGTATATACCGAAATACCGAACATACGGTATATACCGATTATCGGTATTTCGGTATATACCGAATTATACCGAACATCCGGTATATACCGAAAGTTCGGTATATACCGGATGTTCGGTAAATACCGAACATTCGGTATATACCGAACTTTCGGTATAATTCGGTATACCGCGGTATCGTCAAAATTCATACCGATACCGTACCGAAACTTTTCGGTACGGTATCATACCGTACCGAAAAAATCGGTATACCGTTAATACGGTATTTTCGGTTTTTTTTCGGTTCGGTATGCCCGGTATACCGATTTTTCGGTATTTTTTTCCACCCCTACACGGAAATCTCAAGAGTGTGTCTCATAATTACTATAATTAATAGGACAATTAATATCTTATTTCTCTTTATATGAGATTTTCTGTAATTTAACAAAAATCAGTTTTATGTACACAGAAATCTCAAAAGTGTGTCTCATAATTACTATAAATAATAGGACAATTAAGATCTTATTTCTCTTAATATAAGATTTTCTATAATTTAACAAAAATAAATTTTATGTACAAGGAAATCTCAAAAGTGTGTCACATATAAATATAATTAATAGGACAATTAAGATTTTAATTTTATGTACTCGGAAATCTTAAAAGTGTGTCTCATAATTACTATAATTAATAGGACAATTAATATTTTAGTTCACCTAATATATGTTTTCTATAATTAATTTTCAAGAAAAACAATATATGGTAATTTCAGAATTTATATTTAATTTATATCCAAAAAAATGTAATTTTGTCACGTCAGTCTTGGAATTAAGGAGAGGACTTGAATCCGTAGTCCTTTAATATATTATTATATAGACATAGATAACTAAAATGAGAATCATCTCTAATTCTTATACTTAGTAGATGAATATGCTATTTTTAAAAAATATTTTTATTATCATATTTCTCACTACGCAAAAAGGGGTTCTTATTTCTTTTATGTCTTAATTAATCTTCTATTTATAAAAGTTATTTAGCAGAAATTATAAATTAGGTAAAAATAAAAACTTGCAAAGGTTTTGAGTTTTATGAATGTACAGTAGATGTGTTCATGGTTCAAAAATTGTGGAATTGGAATATAATTATTATCATGACAGTTTGGGATTAGAACGGAATTGTATACGACGGTTACCATTTCAAACTACCGGCCAGAGTTCTGGCATTTAATAAATTAATAGTAATATATTTAAAACTTTAAAATTTATAATTATTTTTGTTACAATATCATCATTTAACTTTTAAGATTTTCAATATCGTTTCATTTGTTAAATTTAAAAGTATAATAATTAAAAAATAAAAATATCGATCTATCATTCTATGAAATTACAAAGTATTATTGGTCTTGAACTTCAAAATTCAAACTTTAATTTTTGTTTTGTCTCATTTTTAATGTATTTATTATAAATCTTAATTTATTCTTATTAATTAAAAAAATACTCTTTATAATATTAAAATAAATTGAATTAGTTAAAGATTAAATTATGGTTCCAAATAAACGGTTACGGTTCTGTATTTTTAGAACCGTAACTAAATCGTTAAGTACGGTTATGTTGGGAAATATTTATAAGTGTTTTGATTCAGATTCCAATACCTCCCCTGAAAGATGTAATAAGACCAATACTGAATCTTAGTGTTTTGTCTAAGAACTCATATGTTAGGGAGTTCTAAATTTTCAGGTACACTGAAGGACATTTCCACTGAAGATTCAAGACATTCCAAAACTGAAGGACTACTCTACTGAAGTCTGTCCTGAAGTTTTGAAGTTGAAGCTAGAAGCTGAAGTCTCATTGCCACTGAAGTTCATCTGAAGCTCTGCACTGAAGCCCATTATGAAGTTTCCACTGAGTGATAGTCTATTATATAGGGCTTACCATTTATAGCAAAAATCTCAGTAGGTAAACACAATCTTGTTGCAGACACCAAAAATGGCAAAAAGGACGAAGACTCCAACGGGAAGAATTCAAAAGAGCTCTATCTCACAACGGTCAAATTCTATGAGAGAGCTATATATACCCCGTTGCTTCAAATGCTTCAAAACACCGGTTACCCATTATTCACAACTCGCTATTGCAATCATCACTCTCAAGCTTTCAAGCTTTCAGTCCAGAACACCTAAGCTTTCAGAATTCATTCTAAAGTGTTCTAAGAGATCAGTTTGTAACCGAAGAATAGTTTAGCATTAGATTAAGTTCGAAGTTAGAAGTGATCAGATATCTTATCTATCTAACCCACTGTGGTTGATCACTGTAAGACTATTACACCTCCATTAAGTTGGAAAACCTCGACTAACATCGAGACACGTGGACGTAGGAGTTTTTATCTCCGAACCACGCAAACCAAATCCTGTCTCTCTATCTCTTACTTTCAGTATTTATAATTCATTGTTTATCATCAACTGAATACTGATTAATTGAAAAGAGAAACATCTTAGTTTTCTGAGACAAACGAGTAAAGATTTAAAACCACCACATTTCGCACAACACTTAAGATATTAGTCCATCAGTCAAACACTCAGTGTAGACTGAAGGATTCCTATCTGAAGTATTCAACTCTAACTGAAGTACCTCCCTTCAGTTCAGGAGCCACTCAAAGTTTTAACTTGTAAAAATCTGACTGGTGTATTCCCCCCATACACTCAATTCACTCGTTTCGGGACCAACAGGTTACAATTTCGAAACCGCTAATTATGGTTTGGTTCCAAAAATTCTGATTTTTGTTCTTTTGAACACCTATACTATACTGTATAAATTTGGAGTCATTTTTATTATCACATGGCCTAAATTATTTTCCTGTATAAACATCCTTTGAAGAATATCACTAGAAGACATACCAAACATTTGAAAACTAAAAAATTTGAGGGCATTAATTCTGTTAAAAGTAAATAATGAATGGAGTATGTTCGTTTTGTTTCTCAAACCTTACCAATTGCTCACAAAAATATTGATGCCCTTAAAATAAATTTGGTACCTGAATTTAAGGCTTTTCATTTTTAAATAAATAGGTCCCTTTAAAAATCTGACCCATAAAACATGAAGTAATATTTAATTAATTAACCAATTTTTGACCTAGTAAATTTTTTTTATGTCCAATTAAACGTTGTTTCAGTTGATTAATACTCTATATTTATTTAATTAAAAAGTTACTTATCTAACTAGGACTATTAAATTAGTTAAGCTCGACGACAAAATATTGTCTTTTTTGAATAAGTAATAAAGACAACCATTAAACAAACATTCAACCGGGATGTGACATATATACACAGAAATTATAATAGATAAAGAAGAAAGAGAGAAGTAAAGTAAGTAATGTAATTTTCGAACCAATCTTGTAGTGCACAATATATATTTAACTAGAAACAGTGGCGTGTGTACAAAATAATTTAGTGAGCGTTAAAATAAAATAATTTAAATTACAAAAAGACAAAATCAATATATTTTAAAATATAAATTTATAATATATATTAAAAAATGCGGGGTGAAGGGTTGAAGCCATGCCACTAGAATACAGATGGGATTTGGATTCAAATTTTTTACTCTCCTTTTGGCTAACTATTTCCCCCGAGATGGAATTACACGCTCATCTATTGTCAACATTAGGGCTGAGAATCGGGACGGGACCGGGAGTCCCGGTCCCGATCCCGAAAATTGAAAAAAAATTGGTCCCGGTCCCAATCGGGATTTCGGGACTCCCGAGTCCCGAAATTGAGAAATGCTTGGTCCCGGTCCCGATTCCGGTCCCGAAAAATTATGTCTCAATTGGTCCCGAAGTCCCGATCGGGACCAAAATTTCCCGAACGGGACCAAATTTCCCGAATTTCAATTTAATTTCGGGACTAATTTCGGGACTTCGAGACTCCCGAGTCCCGAAATTTTTTATTTATGCAATCCCGGTCCCGAAAAATTCAGGACTCGGGTCGGGACCGGGAAATCCCAAATCCCGATCTCAAATTCTCACCCCTAGTCAACATCTGTTTACCTTTAATCCTATTTATTAGGCTTTTAGAATTTAGAATCGGGATTTGGAATTTTTTTCAGTTACGGCGGGATTCGGAATCCCAAGTTTTGAATTTAGAAATTTTCAGGACTCCGAACTTTCGATTTCTTGAAACTAATTTTTTTAAATTCGAGAAAGTTGTTCTTGTTCAGGATTTTAGGACCAATCAGCACAATTAAGGAGATTTTGTAGGATCGGGACTTCAAATTTTTCAATTTCGAGACTTGGAAGTCCACAAATCCCGATTGGGATCGGGACCAAAAAATTCATGTTTTTCGGGATCGGAACCGGAACTCCCGATTCCCAATCCTAGTATTTATCAACAAAAAAAAAGTGATAATGAGTTAAAATTACTCAATTTGCTATTGTTCTATGTCAAAAATACTCATAATATTGACATATGTGTAGAAAATACTCATTTTATTTAAATAATATAAAAAATTATATAAAGTTTTACACATTTCTTACGCAAAATATTAACTAATAATTGAGTAGTTAATTGTTTGAATTTTGGACTATGACAATAATATTGACTAATAACATACCCTTACACTCAACACCCATCAAACTTTGAGATCACTTTTAGACGGGTTTGGTTCGCCCAACAATCAATCATACCATAATTTTTACACTTTACATTAAAGGTAATTAAGACATCAAAATGAAATAATTATATTTCCCTTTATAATTTATAATTCAACAAATATGGTACTCGTATTTCAAATTTTATATAGTACAATATGTCATATGTATGATCAGATATTACTACTACTATAATTGTATCATCACTTTAATTACAGCGTCCCTGACAAGGAAGTTAAGATATGAGAGTAAGACCTTTTGTAAATTTAAATACTGTATAACGTATAAATTATGTTGAATTTTTTTTACCATTATTTATTATTATTATTATTATTATTATTATTATTATTATTATTATTATTATTATTATTATTATTATTATTATTATTATTATTATTATTATGATGTTATTGCATGTTGTGGGTGGTAAAGTTTTTATTTTAATTTATGTATGAGACTAATTTGATGGGACAACTACATAAACGAAATTATACATATTGTATAAAAATAAGTTAATTATATTTTATCATTAAAACTTCTTATTCGTGTCCACGTTACCTAAATAAAACTTAAAATTTAACTCAAAATATGTTTTAATATTTTAGTTTAATTTGATGATCTCTCGCTTAAAGTGAATTTGGTGGGAATAAATTAATATTTTTGGACTAAATTTTGTAAATTAGAGACGAGTAAATACTTTGTGGATAGACATACGTCATACGTGATAAAGTAAAGGGGAAATGATTTTAAAATACACCAACTTTCATCGTTTTATTAATTTTAACAAGAATTATGAAACATTTCTATAAATACAAAAACTATATCACTTACTCAATTTTTGACATTTCGTTAACTTTAGGCTAAAATCGAATCTGACATGTCAAAATCTATTTGATGTGGACTTCGAACTTACCACGTAGGACAGTGAGACGACGTCGTTTTGTCTTTCACTTTCACAATTTCACTTGCACTAGTGTTTGCACTCCTCCATTAATCTATTTTCGTCTCCATTCAAACTCTCTCTTTCTCTAGTGGTTTTACCAACCATGGAGCCACCACCACCACCATCTTCACCTCACACTCCGCCACCACTGCCACAAAAACCATCGTCATTGCCGCCGTCAACCCTTATGTCACGCCCGCCCTCCGCTAAGGTAGCCAAAGTCGGAAAAACCGTAACTGTGAAAGGAACATAAAAATAAAGGAAAAGAATGAGTCTTACACGAAAAGAAATATCTGAATACTTAATCTGAGTGTCTGCAGCGGAATTTGGATCAATTTCTAAGTTTACATGTATGAAGACATGCAAACCCCCAAGAGTTACTACTAGATGAGTTCGATAAAATCTTCGCTTAGCACTTTCCCTTTTTCATCACAGCTCAACCTGCACATTTAGAAATACATGCAGGACTGAGTACAAAAGTACTCAGTAGACACATGCCCGAAATCACATTCATACATATATAATTATCATTGCCATCTCAAAGTGAAACATAGGGATTTTATTTGAAAGTACCTATGTTCACTAAATTCTTTTCTTGAAAAATCATGAGTTCGACTGATCAGTCTAAGTTCTTTAGTAATCAAGCATATCTGTAATTTCTGTGTGCCGGGAAGGTGGCCACCTTCCACGGACACCTTGACCGGCCAACCCGCTAGATGACTCACGGTCCTTGTGTACACTAGTTCGAGTGGGGATGCTTACCCACTGGAACCCGAATTCGATTTCATAATCATAGCAGATATGAATCATACAAAACATAAAACATTTATGGCAAGACAATACTTGAAATATCAATTTCAATTCAAAAGCTATTTGAAAAGAAATAACATAAATGCGGATAAACACGCATATTTTCTTTTAGTATAAGAAAGTCTACTTGGATCGTCTTGACTGACGACTGCTTCGTTCTCGAACTGCTTCGTTCTCGAACACGCATAAATCTCGAGTGAGATAACATTTTCGAGTGCATCTAGTTATATTCTCTAAGTGTAAAGAATTATTATCCTTTGTTATTTGAGAATTATTCTCGGGTCTTTTAACTCGGCTATTGCTCGAGTTTCAGATTTAGATTCTAGGAGGGTCGTTCGATGATTTCTAATCAAACCATGTTTTGACTTTGATTAAACACATAACTTTATGTTTGATCATTTCTCAGCACTCATGCTCGTCTAAGATCAAAACATCTATGAATATCATGAAACTTAATACAATGATATAAACATATAATAAATCACGTTCGTTAAATAAAACATCACATAACACTTTTCATGCTCTTGAACGGCCAACTTTGATTAAAAACTTAAAATCGGGAAAAAACTCTTTTTCATGCTCATAAATCATAATATGAGATTATAAATCTCATACGAAAATTATGCGGCTCGATTATCCAACATAACGGAAAAATCGGCTACTAACTTATTTCAATTTTTGCACACTTGACGGAAAAATCCGATAAAATCATATTAACCTTTATTTATGCTCAACACATGTTCAAGCTAAATGAGCAGTTGACTTTGAAAAATCATAATAAATTGGAAATAATTCCAATTGTATCGAATCAAACTTTAAAGTGGCCATAACATCGTAAAGTTTTATAATCCGAAGACAAAACACATAAAATCATTTTACTCTATTTTTCACGAATTTTCAAAGTTAGATAAATTTCCCGATTTTCGCTGGAATTGGCAGTTTGCGCAACCATTTTAAAAAATTCATAACAAATCGAAAACACAACGAAACGGGGTGATTCAAGTTGGAGATTACTCCTAACACGATCTAGTATTTTATTATGTTAAAAATTCTACACATTCTGTACTTAAAAAGACGAGACAAAACCCGGGCAGAAACTGTCGCCCCTTTCTCTTTTTTTTTTAGACATGCTCGATAAATTTCCGTAAATTCACATAATACTCGTATATAACCTACATACATGCTCGTCTATTCGATTCATCCGAGAAAAAATCAAAAACATATAAACCAACAAGCTCAAGTTAACTTCTCAAAACCTAACATGCTTAGATTTCATGGAAACTTAAAACACATGTTTATCTAACTCATACGAGCAACATTAATTCTCGACATTTTTCGATTCGGGCTCGACTCGATAAAAATCGAAAAGGGCAGCCCCTATTTCACTTTTTCATCAAGCTCAAAACATAAAAATAAAATCGTAGAAACGTAGGTAAGATCGAGGGCTACCTTTCTATCGGATTAGATTTCGAAGAAATCGGAAAAACGAGACGAACGGGACGAGAATCGGAGCAAAACTCCTCCTTTTCTCTTTTTTTTCTCACACCAATAATGCACTGAAATCTCACGTAAAATCTGAATTGGGGGTAACTTTTGTGGTCTTTTATAAGCCACAAGTAGTCCCTCAAAATATCTAAATATTTGGGGTCCAAATCGTCTTTTCGCCTCTTAGATATTTCGGTCCGATTTTTCGTCATTTATCTATCTCGATTGAAACGAGAGTCAACACACTTGACTTTCTTACTCATTAAAACATCTTCGTCTCTCGTGAACTAAACTCAGATTTGGCCCGATCGAGTTGCACGTAAATCGAGAAAATGCTTGTTTCATGATTTCTTGATAAATATCGATTAAAACTCCGTTTCTTCTGAAATAAATTTTATTAAACTTATCGGGAATTTTCTCATTACTCGTGCTATCAAAATCGAAAAATAGGAGTTTTCTCGATTTCTCGGGTTCTCGGTTTTACTATTCACCGGACGGCGAAAAATAAAAAGTTCCGCGTATGGTCCGTATCGCGATAAAAGTGTATGTAAATTATCGCGCTTTGTCCATATCTCGTCTCGAACTTCAAATCTGGGCATTCGAATGAATCCCGTATTTGCTCTTACTACGTGTTATAAAAGTATAAGCCGGTTCTCGAAAGAGCGGAGATTTGATCTCCGTTTTCGCTGAAACTTGGCAGCAAGCTTCAAAATAAAGTTTCTAATCCAAAAATTTATTCTTGGGATTTTTAAATACCTATAAGCCAGGTATAAAATACTCGGGTGTTACACCTTACTCCTCCGACGGTGAAGACGGTCCAGACCTCAAATTCGGCCTTCCCCAAGAAGAAGAAAGCGACGCCGACGAACAAACCTCCACAGAATCACATGAAAATGACGTCAAGCGCCTCCACACAAACGTCAACGACGAAACTGAAACCGATGAAATATCTGTACACGAAAACGACGAAGATGAGGAGGAGGAAGAAGAGGATGCAGAGCTCAAATTTTCTCTCACTAATAGCAACGAGTGTACTGATCTGAGCGCATACCTTTTCTTCATATGGGATTTGGTCGCCCTCAAGCCTTCCACCATTCTTCTCAACGGCGCAGAAGAGAACTCCAAATTCCCCATTTTTCTGGTGAAATCCGCCACCAAATTCCGCGTGCTTCTGCTCAAGCTGAAGAAATCCAAATCCGTTAATGGCGGAGAGAATCCGGATGAAGTCAGTGGTCAGGATTCGTCGCCTTCACCCCTGAAGATTTTGGAGAAAGAAAATGAGGCGAAATTAAGCAGAAACTTGTTCGTCAAGCTCAAGTCTGAAGAATGCGCGCTCTCTAGAGATCACAGCTCGAAGGAAATTTCTGGAAATGGAAAACCTCCGAAGCAGAACATTCTAGATTCAGATGCAGATGAGAGAAAACCTTCCACATAAACGATGAATAAGTACCTCAAAATGGTGAAACCTTTCTACATTCGCGTCTCCAAACGCTACATGGAGAAGCTCAAGTTCACCGGCGGCGGCGGTACATCCAAGGACTACGCCATTGCCGCCGCGAAGAGTCTTCAGCAGAAGCAAGCGAACAACAACCTGCAAGCGGGTCTGAGAGTGGTGCAGAAGCACTTGGGGAAAAGTCAGTCTGCGTCCGCCGCCGCCACGGCGGCTCCGCCACCCGGGAAGGCGGTATCCGAACGGCGCGATGACTCATTGCTGCAGGTGGCAGATGGGATTCAAGGCGCCATTATGCACTGCAAGAAATCATTTCTTTATAGGTAAAGACACACCAAACGACTTCGTTTCAGTATCCTACGTGGTAAGTTCGAAGTCTACATCAAATAGGTTTTGACATGTCAGATTCGATTTTAGCCTAAAGTCAACGAAATGTCAAAAATTGAGTAAGTTATATAGTTCGTGTATTTATAGAAATGTTTCATAATTCGTGTAAAATTAATAAAACGATAAAAGTTGGTGTATTTTAAAATCATTTCCCCTAAAGTAAAATAAGTGTGAAGTTTTTTAAGTTCTAAGCTAAGCCACCAGAATCCCAAAAGTATTTAATGGCGTGTCACCAACAAAGGTCTGTTGAACTATTGAATTTTAATATATACATTGTTTTTCTTAGCAAAATGGATATTATATTCATTCCACGTAATTAATATTTTTAAAAAGATAAAATATATATTATCGTGCAATATTGAAAAACATATGAAAATGTATCAATCTAATTCTAGATAATAAAATGCGGAAGTTAAAAGCAATATGAAAAGAACATGAGATGAATTTTTGCGTAGGTTATAAATGTATAACCTATGTTGGGAAATATTTATAAGTGTTTTGATTCAGATTCCAATACCTCCCCTGAAAGATGTTATAAGACCAGTACTGAAATCTTAGTGTTTCTTAAAGAACTCATATGTTAGGGAGTTCTGTCTTTCAGGTACACTGAAGAATGCTTACACTGAAGATTCAAAGATCCCAATACTGAAGGACCTCTCTACTGAAGTCTCCACTGAAGTATTGAAGATTGAAGTTAGAAGCCAAAGTCTTGCTGCCACTGAAGTACTATTACTGAAGTCTGCACAGAAGTCTATATTCTGAAGTTCCCACTGAAGTCACAGTCTACATCGTAGGACTTTCCTTTTATGGCAAAGATCTCAGTAGGTGAACAAGATATTGTTGCAGACACCAAATATGGCAAAAAGGACGAAGACTCAACGGGAAGATTTCAAATTAAAGCTTCATCTCCCAACGGCTATATCCTTGAGAGAGCACTATAAATACTTGCTGCTTCAACACTTCAAGACACCGGTTACCCAATTCTCTCATCTCGCTATTGCTGTGTTAAATTCTCAAGCTCTCAAGCTTTCAGTTAGAACACCTAACCTTCAGTATCTATATACTAGTGTTCCTAAGCGATACATTCTTGTAACCGAAGAGTGATTAGACTTACCCAAGTCATCTGTAAAATCACTGTAAGAATATATCCATTAAGTTGGAAACCCTCGACTAACATCGAGTACTCGTGGACGTAGGAGTTTTTATCTCCGAACCACGCAAACCAAACCTCTGTCTCTCTCTCTTTACTTCAGTACTGATTATTCATTATATATCACAACTTGAATACTGATTAAGTGAAAAGAGAAACATTGCATTAAAGTTTTCTGAAACAAACGAGTAAGATTTAAAGCCACCACATTCCGCACACTTAAGATATTAGTCCATCAGTCAAACACTCAGTGTAGACTGAAGGATTCCTATCTAAAGTACAACTCTCACACTAAAGTACCTCCCTTCAGTTCAGGAGCACAAAAGTTTAAACTGAAAATTGACTGGTGTATTCCCCCCCCCCATACACTCAGTTCACTCGTTTCGGGACCAACAACCTACACGAGCCTTATGGCTAAAAATAATTAATAAAACAAGTGTTGTGTGTTACAATATTGGTTTATATTCTAAAACAACAACACTAACTGAATGGAGATCTCTTGTATTTAAAGAGGTACTTCTTCGACTGAGTTGGGCCTGGATCCACGTTTCTTACAACTGCCCAGTACTTCCACAACTATAGCACGTCAGTTGCGTCAGCACTCTACTGTAAATTGTGGAACAACCTCAATCAATGTTGCCTCCTGAATTTGTGGAACAGACTTCCACTTAGCATGAATTTCTCAATTGACTAGCTTTGACTGGTTCTTCTTTTATCAAACGTGTAATACGCCACCACCTTCACACTGATTCATCACTTCACGTGATGCTGAGCTGGTTAATGTATCACCCGTTCAGCTAAGTTGGAGTCTCAGTCCACGTCAGCTTTCCAGTGAAGATAGCAAAAACGTAAATACTAGTATAACATATTGGTATAACAACCAAAGCTATAGTATTAATTATATATTCTTTTCATAAATTGTTGGACACTATTATGAAAATATCCAAAACTAATGTGAATAATTAAAGTCCAAAACTAATGTGAATAAAATTTTAATGAGTCATCATCAATATTTTATTATTCTAAGATAATTACTTGATGATATCCAGCATACTCGTGCATTGTATGTGTTTTAATATTAGTTACTAAACAATAATATCTAGTTCGAATTATCAATGTTTGAGTTCATTTTTGGAGCTGTCAATTTTAGTTTGTACACCACTATTTGGAATGGTCAATATGTAATTCATAGACTCTATATATTGAGAAATTAACATTTAGCCCAGTATTAATCAATATGTAATTCTTAGACTCTCTATTTGGAATGGTCAATATTAAAATAAATGTGAAATTTATTTTAATAGTTGCTCATTTTTGGAAAATGATATTAATCAAGCAACCTTTGAAAATTTGAAATTATGATAATAATATCTTGAGAAATTAAAATTAAAATTAAAGATATATACTTTCCGTTACAAAAACATACAAATGACTCTGTGGCCTAATGGATAAGGCGCTGGTCTACAGAACCAGAGAATTCTGGGTTTGATCCCCAGCAGAGTCGTTTTTTTTTTCCTTTCCTAATTCATGCATTTTATTTTTATATTATACATAATTATTGTTATGACTTATAAAATTATATTTAAACTTGTAACCTAATAGAAAGATACTCATTTTGAAGATGGTTCTGAAAAAAGTTCGAAATTAGAACCGTCTTGAACAATTTTGGTTCCAAACCGTAAATCGTTATAGCCATTATTCGATTACAATTTTGAAATAAATGAACCGTGAATCGAGAATTCGATTTCAATTCAAGTGTAACCATAATCATGAACAGCTAATTGTTCACAAAATACATTTTAAACACATTTATATTTTATAAGGAAAAAAAAGTTACTACTCCATTAACCACATTTATATTTTATATGGAAAAAAAAAGTTATTATCTCCATGACATGGAAAGTAGAAAAAGGATAATTTTAAACATAGCCTCTAAATCTCTTTATAGCTTCCAATTTAAAATAATATGATTTTGTTCTAATAATCCTAACTTTTATATTATAATAAAACATTTATGTTTTTAGCCTCACAATTAGGAATAAAATTTTGGGATCGGGATTTTTGATATTCTCAAGTCTCAAATTAAAAAAAAAATAAAATCGAGACATGAGAATTTTAAATTTCGGTTGAGATTATCCTTATTTTTAAATTCAATTAAAATTTTAATTTTTTTTTATTATACACCAAAAATAATATTTTGAAATTTAATTTTAATTTTATAAATTGAAGCTTTTTCTGGTTTATATCTGGATATTTAGAAAATAATTTTATATAGTGAAACTAAGGACGTAATAGTACATTATTTCAAATGGAGGCTACACTCAAAAGTTTTGGGGGTTATGTTTAAAATTATCCGTAGAAAAAATTTGAAATCAAGTTGCGTACAAAGATCTAGTCTTTTTGTTTTTTTTTGTTTTTTTTTTTTTCTTTTCATAAATAACATGTCTATTTGCATGGAGAATTGGTGGCCCACAAAAAATATTTTATGTGGAGGAGCTATTTTTGAGTATATGGAGAAGCATAATTTAAATTGAGGCGGTCGTTTAATTTAACGAATTTCTTGTCACCACCTACAATGGAAGCAGAAGCCCATTTTCCACGCAAACAATTTTTGCAAGCAAATCACTGGGTAATAATATTTTGCTATGGCTCTCAATTATGGCAGTGCTGCTTCTACTGCTCTCCATCCAAGGCCCTTAATCTCTTCCAAGATTTCGAGGCATAAAATTGGGCTTAAGCTCTACAATATTACGCCTCCCTCTTGTCTGAAATCAACTGAGAGTACAATCTCTGAGGAAGATCCACCTACTTATTCTGGTGACTTAATTTCTTGCCCTTTCTTGATTTCAAGTTTTATAGGATTTTATGCTTTGCTGGAGTGGATTGTGGGGGTTTGGTTGAGGTAGTTTGCTAAGTATTCCACGCGATTTTGAAGTAAATTTGACCCATTCTTAACTCAGTTTATGGTTTGATCGAGTGGCAACGTAAAAAAAGTGATGCTCATGTTGTTTTTGCGAGCTTCTAGTTGTTCTTAGCTGATTGTGGAGTATGTTATTGCAAGAGAATATGATTTTTAAATTTGTTAGAATATGCTATATCCCTCTTTTGTCATTTGCCTACTGTTTTGTTTGTGAACCTGTTTATAATGAATTTGGAATGAGGATAGCAAGTGCTCCAAGGAGCTGGAAATTTCAACATCTTGATTAAATGAGTTCCTTGAAATCATGGCTAAACTGTTCTCATTTCTTTATATGTGATGAGTTATTTCATTTAGGCATGAGATAACATTAATCAGTTGCAAGCATTAAAAGGGAAATGGGAAACAAAACAAAGGGTTTTCTGCATATTGGGTTTTAAGTTTAATAACAGAATGTGTTTTTATAGTTCTGCTAAATTTAAACAGTATAAGGGAGATTCCAATGATTTCATAAGTAACTATTATGGTATGTTGAAAGGAAATTTACTGTCTCATATCACTCGTATTAAAGATTTGAATAATCCTAAGAATGGGAAATGGGCAACAAGAGCTTATTGTGTTCTATTGTAAGTTATGTTCTTCCAACTATCTTTGCATTGTAATTACCAGCTGATTTTATATCATCTCTTGTTGATGAAAGGGTCGTCCTCTTCAGCTCGGATTCAGATGGATCTTTTGGAACAACTCACATCCAGCAGCACCTCTGTCGAAGGTATTACATTCTTCTGAAGAAGGAGCACAGAATTTCCTTTGCTGAAGAAGAAAGATATCTAATCTCATTTTCGCTGTAGCTATGTAACTTGACTTCATTCTTTATTTCATAACAGGTTACGAGAGTGATGGTACTACTAATAGACCAACAATACGCGAACAACTCGCTAATTTGGTTGGAGATCGTGATGATGATTTCAAAATTCCATTAGGTAAAAACCTAAAGAAGGTAACTCCCAAGTTCCTAACCACATCACAGAAGAGAAACATCAAAAGGCAGGAGTACTTGAACGAAGTCTCTAAGAGGAACGATTCCGTCTTCTTTGCCACTATCGGTGCCTTTGTTATTCTTCCCCCAATTGTTATCTTAGGAATAGCAATTGCAACAGGTTACGTTCAACTTTTTCCATAAAGACTTCACTCTGTACATATGATAGTTGAAGCACATTTGGCTCGAGTATATTATCATAAGTTTTGTTCTAATTAGCCCTGTAAATGTTTCACTTTATCTATAAACACTTGCATATTCATTAATAGTAATGTCATGAGCATATAACAAACACTATCCAGTCTAGTAAGAATTTAAAAATATGAGGTTGAAAATGTACCAAATCCAACAAACTCGTGCTTGAACGGTGCACATTCATAGGAACTTTATAAAGAATTTAATCTTAATGCAATAGTATATGACTATGTAACTACAAAACATATGTATTCTCAACAATGTTCGGTAGTTGTTTCTTTCTGCTGGCACGTTGGGAACAGCTCTTGATCGGTAGGTTGCACTGGCTTATTACCTAGGATCAGCCCTTGTTTCTGAATATAGTGCCATTTGTCTTGGAGGATGTAGAGGAATAGTATGAGAGATATCTGAACAGTGAAAAGGATGATCCAAATCCTCACGTTGTTCGACGTTCGCTTGTGGTAGGCTTGTAAGCCTGTGTATATGTTGATCACTCCAAGTAAAGAAACAGCTATTCCAAATAGCCAGTGAAAAACAAACCAAATACTTCTGTTTTTGCTTCCTCTGCAATCAAAGCATATCACAACACATTTTAGTAAGGAATCCTGGGATTCTTTCACACACACACACACATGTTTCTGTACTTGCATTTAAAGATGGTATCTTTACCTATGTGGCCTGAAGATGCCAGCCAATGCTTGTAACCACATCATAACATAAAAGGCAAGGCCGATTCTCTGGTGATCGTTGTTGAAAGAGTTGTCGAAGTGTTTTATTGACATCACAGCTGCTGCTGTAGCCAGTAGGACTGAGATAACCTGTAGACTATATATGAGGACATTGATATCTTGCTAATCTTATAATGGGCATTAAATTAAGTAGTGTGATTAGTAGGAGTTAAAAGAGATTTGAGATTTGTTTGGTTATCATTGGTAGAATAATTCAACTTAAGCAGCTTTTAACTGCTCGTTGTAAATCAATGAATAAACAAAGTGTCTTTTTCTTTCCCCATGAATTATAATGATTAGTATCAATTAAAGTTCACTAATTTAGATTATCTTTCAGTAACTAAAGTTGATTGTGGGGTACCCTGCACAACTCACTAAATCCCATTTGTATACAGAATTGATTATTGATTTGATACTTTTGAGATGTTTTCATTACAGAGAAAATAATAGTAGAAGGGAAGAAGTATAGGCTTCTTGCCTGTGAAATAGCATGTATGTAGAATATGATTCTGAGCCTGTTCCCAGATTCCTCTTTGTTAGATATTCTCTTTACAAGTATGCCAATAGGCATCAAGAAACCAACTGAAGCCCAGAGGAGAAATCCATGGAGTTTGATCTCAAATGACAGTTCAGAACTCACCTAAAACCACAGACAAAGTTGGCTCTGATTCTTGAAGACTGTAACAAACTACTGCCAAATATAGTTTCTTGGATACATATATAAATATGAAAGAACATACCTTATATACGTTGGTAGAATCCATGAGGCGAGTGATGGTGGAAGCAAGAGAAGATGATATATTATGAAGAGGATTTCAACAGTTGGAGAATGAGAAAAGCAGCAGATATCATGCTATAGAAGAGGCCATATCTTTCTATGTATGTGTATGTAATGCAGCATATATAGATTTATCATCATCATCACTATTTAACAGGAAAGAAAGGAAAAGTTGCACATTTACTCTTTTGAAAGGCCACCCCCTCCTTGTTCTTTTAATTTGGCGTGTAAAGGAAAAGTAGGATGGTTAAATTTATAATGTTGTTCTTGTATGGGAATGGGAGTGTGGCATTGACGTTTATAGCTTTGTTACATGTATTAAAGTAGTACTTATATATAAGGGAGGAGGAATGGGCAAATTTGATTAGATTATTTGCAAGAGGGGTGCTGTGGGGCCCAATTTATGATAGGCTTTTGGGTATAATGGGAGGAGGAATATAGAGTTTGGAGGAGGATTTAGTGAGAAATATGAGACTTTTGTAGTGGTCTGCAAAAGGTTTGTTGAACACTATATTCTGCTGTTGCTGCTGCTAGTGCTAGTGGAACTATGCATGTAAATATGTAGAGACAATTATAGAAACTATAAAGTGGCATATACTTTTGAAAAGTTCAAATGGGCTTTCATTATCTCCTACGTGTTTATTGGTTGTATTTTCATGTCGTATGTTACCTGGCTATGATATGAGGACATGATGATATCGTGCAACTGATTAAATAAACTACTACCAACTTATTGTACATCACAATATTGAGATTATAAAGATATCAGATTTGAATATATCTTCAGCTTATATACATGCATTACAAAGGGATATATACTGGAAACATCTAATAGAATGTTTGAGTGATGGGTTCAGTGTTATAATGTTCGGTAACAGAAACAGCTCACAAAAGCATACAATAATAAGTAGAGATGCAAACTTTTGTTGTGGGGAAATCCAATCTAATCTAATTAAGTAATATGATTTGCAAAAATTCAAAAAAGGTGAAGCAATGGACCCTCCACTATCATTCCGTTGCACTTCAGTCCCATTCCTCATCATCTTAAATTGGATCCAATCACTCGTCTTTTCGCCATTGATTTTGACTACTAATCTTCAATTCAGATTATACATGTATTTTTGCAAATTTTTATTCTCATAATCTCAAAACAATGATCATATATTCAATATTGTACCGTGGAAGAAGGAATTTATTGATGTTGATGGAAATTAAAATGACTTTGTGCCTACAATTTATTTTAATTCAGAACATTTTGCACATATATTGAAGTAATTAAATGAAGAAAATATGCCTGCAGTTTCAAATGATTTGACTTGTGGTTAACATAACATGGATAGTAATGAGTAAGCTTAAAATGTCAAAAAAATGTTAATGATGCTGCCTAACCAATTTTTCCTTAATCCTTAACAACCGATTCTGTTTTAATTAAACGACAACGCTTCTGTCAATGATATAAATGATGAAGACAAAAGGTAATCATTATATATGTGGATATTTTAATTTACTAAGTACATTTAAATTTATGCATGCCCATAGTTTTAAGCTATTGAAATTACTCTATAAAGGGCGAGTGATATTTTTAATTTAATTATAACTAATATAAAGGGTATCAAATGCATATAACTTCTTTATTTTTTTATTTATTTCCAAGTGTACAGTTTTAAGTTTGAACCAGTGATATAAGTTAGTTATATTAGAGGTTGAACCATGTAAGAAGTTATTTTAGCTTTTTAATTTCCAGTTCTCATTATTTGGTTGTACTGTTGAAATATATATATCCTCTGTTCGTCACTAAACACGTACTAATACATAAGTTGAAATACAAAATATATAACACAAGATTAGAAAAGCCGAAGTCATGAACAATAGAATGCATGTGCAAAAGAAGGAAGCAAATTAAATTGTGATAAGAGAGTATAAAGAATTCATAATATATATGGCCTGCTGATGTTGTAGTGAATGGCAGGAAAGAATCCAAGGATCACAATTCACAAGAATAGTAAAGAATGTAATAAAAAATATTTGGCAATGAAAGAGGAAAAAGAAAAGAAAACGAAAGAGATCAGAAGTGGCAGCCGCAGCAGAGGTAGAAGAAGCAGAGAGTGGAGACAAGAACAATGGCTTCGCCAACGTAAACAATCTTGAAGATGACGTCATCAACAAGCCATACTCTAATATTATTAACCTGCATCTTCTTTGTTTTAGTTTTGATGCTTCTTCGTCTCCTCCACTCTTTCCTCACTCCCTTCATTCCCCAATTCATCATATATGAATGAGTATGTCTAACTAGATAGATGGAACTGTGTCTGTGTCTGTGTCTGTGTCTGTGTGTATCGATCACTAAATATATAAAGGGAATTAATAAAATAATTAATGGTGCATAGATAGATGATATCAGTGTGTGATTGGTGGTGATCTGGCCGAAGTAGTAACATATATATATATATATATATATTCATAGCTAATGCATAACAGCTGCTAGCTGCTCCTTCATACATTCCTTCTTTATTCCCAAACGGGAATAAACCTTTTTAATGATTCATTAATACGTAACGGCTTCATTTTTTTTTATGTCTGTTACTACAGCCTAGCTACCGCTAGCACCCGCTCTACAAGTTTACTTAATTACTACTTCAATAGATTTTCATAAAAACCATATAAACATATTTCATATATCTGACAAAACTAAAAGAAATTAGGGTGAAAATTAAATATACCCAATTTGCAAAATATAGATTGTAAAAATATCCAAAAGCTAAACACACATGTACAAAATACCCAATTACCAAATATTCTTCCTACTTTCACTATTTTCGAAAACATTCTTTGACTACTTTTTGTTATTTTCCAAAAACTTTGTCTCCCACCTAACCTACTCACCCCCCCTGGCCC
>JAPKLX010000019.1:3306419-3346908 GCA_026898415.1 Leonotis leonurus | reverse complement strand
TCTCACCTCCTGATCTACGTCTACTAAGTCTCGGACGACCAGGCATTCTTATAGCTTTATTCGGCAACACTTGCATAGTTGCCACATCGGCGGGTAGATCCCAACTACTCCTGTGAGGAACACGTTCAATACGTACTTTATATGTTGCTGCCCACGCTTCTCGGCTGTAAAATTTCGCAATGAACTGTGGGATTGGCAGTCCGGCATACCTGAATAATTTTTTTTTAAATAAAATGGGTAAAAATCTAAATTAAAATTCACTATAATAAAAATTTGTACGTACTTTATCGCCGCGATCGCATGAGAACAAGGAATGAGATCAAACTGAAACTCCATGCACTCACAAGTCATTGCATTCAGATCAATTATGAGCGGCTTCCTATTTGTCACAACCTTAAATGTATTATTGTCCACACGATTTACCGTGTATGCACGAGATCTATCAATCTGCACTTGCAACTTTCGTCAAGTTTTGTTGAAGCTTTCGGCAGCATTCGAAGTTAGAAAGCTATACCTTCGGACAGGGCACATCGATCGAGCCCACTTAGTAGGTCCAACACTCATCAGCTTATCGTATGCATTAGGCTTTGCCGCCTGTATCGCGCTCATTACTTTATTGTATTCATGTTGCCTGTATGTGTATGCAGCTTTTTGAAACAAACCAACAGTGTTCTTACCGAATCGTTTAATCTTGCCACTAAGATGATAGTAGCACAAACAGTGTTTCGCTTCAGGAAACACGATGCTGACGGCATGCTCAATCGACACATGTGCATCAGATACAATCACGGTGTTCGGCGTGCTACCATATGCGCTCCTGACTCTGGAAAGGAACCATAACCAAGATTCGTGATTCTCTATCGGTCCAATCCCAAAAGCCAATGGGAAAACATGCTCGTTCGCATCCTTCGTTACTGCAACGAATATGATGCTATTGTTCTTCCCCTTAAGGTGAGTGCCATCGACGACTATCACAGGCCTCATGCACAAAGCAAACACGGCTCTACAAGCTCCAAGAGCAACAAATAAATGTCTAAATCTACCATCAGGGCCGACATCGAGATCAATGATCGTACCTTGATTCATCACTTTCAGCATATGTAGTTACCCAGGCAGTAGCTGAAAGGACTCCTCATACTTGCCGTAAATCATCTCCAAAGCTTGATTCCTCCCCCTGAGCGCAACATCATAACTCACATCCATGCCGAAATGCATCCTAAGTTCCTCCTGAATAACCTTCGGCCTAATGATCTCATTTGCAGTGCGCATCTTCTTTGCAAAATAGGCACCTATCACCTTCGAGTGAACCTTTCTCGAAGCAATATTACCTATGTCATCCACACATGTGTGCTGTCCGCAAAATTCAGACACAGCCCACATACCCCCATGACAATGAGCACGCAAAAGGAACGAGCAGTCTGAAGACAATTTACATACCCAGTGCATTCGATATGTGTCTGATCTAATGACTCGGTACTCAGCTCGTCTCTCCAGGTTCCACAGTCCAACAGCAATACTCAAGTCTTCCTTGTCATTGTAGATCGACCCCTCAGCTAATTCTTCAAGTGTTGGGTTTTCTTCGATCAGCACGTCACATGTCGAGGTCAGAGCATTAGACGGGATCATTGGAACCATCCAATTTCTTAAACAACCTTCTGTGTTAGGGTTGTACTCGACATCACCATCGACATCTGGATACATCATCTCAAGGAATCTTCTCATACCTCCTGCCTCGTGCATCCATGCTGCAAATTCGGCGAATGTAGCACTGTTCATAGCAGCAGGTCGTTCTTCTTCAGAATCTGACGAAGAACGATCTGAACTCCCTTCAGAAGCAACATAATCCTCATCATCATCATCTTCTTCACCATCTTCATCAAGACATGTGTTCAGATCAGGAATTCTAGCAGGTTGGTTATACCATTCGGAAGATGCCGCAACCCTTCTGATGTCGTCGAGATCATCCATCCAATCAGTATTCATCGATGTCCCGCCTATTTCATAAGATGACAGTGCCAAATCGACATACACTGTCGGAGATGGGTGGTTCCTACACAAAACTTGGAGTTCTTGATCGGTTGTCATTCGAAATTTGATCACCCGACCATTTCTCGATCTGGACAGATAAGAGATCTCGTATTGTGTGCCAAGTGAACTCCACATGTATTGGATGCAACCCTTCAAACAAGATATAGTGATGTTACTCATCGGTAACGGTGCTATCCTCTCCTCGCCATTCGTGTAAGTACACCCAACCCAAGATCCTCCGGTTTTCACGTTCACATACATGTATTCCTCCATCTGCATCAACATTTATAAGAACTTAGCAACTAAAGATAGTAAAACATATGGAAAACATGACAACCGAACGTCAAAATTGTATAATGACCGGCGGTTGTCATTGATTTGGGTTGGAAACATGCTAACAACCCAATATCCATGACAACCGCCGGATAAAGGTCAAAAAAAGGCTACCACCGCCGGTCATGGGACCGCCAGTGGTTGCTCTTGTGCCGGCGGTTGTACTGTATTTACGTTGAAAATATGTTGTAATCCCTAAATATATGACAACCTCTGGCTAAAGGTGTAAATTAGGCGACAACCGATGGTGTGACAACCGTCGGTTTTTGCTCTTGTGCCGGCGGTTGTACTATATTTAGGTTGAACATATGTTGTAAACCCTAAATCTATGACAACCTCTGGCTAAAGGTGTAAATTAGGCTACAACCGATGGTGTGACAACCGGCGGTTTTTGCTCTTCTCCGAGCGGTTGTCGAATTATACCGAATGAAATACAGAATAATGAGTAAATACCTGATTTTATCGCAAAAATCAACTGAAATGGTCGAGCTCGAGCTAAGCACCAAACGATGGATTGATATGTTGGAGAATATTTTAAGTGAGTTGAGGGAATGTGTTGGTCAAAACTTAATAATTATGATATCATTCAAATTTAACTAACATTGACCATGCACCTTTTTTATAACTTCAAGACATCTATATAATAGTTTTATAACTTCAAGACATTTATATAATAGTTTTATATTATTTTTTACAAAAGTGGCTAGTTTTGACATGTACATTTAGATTTAGGTTAGTTTGAACATGTATGATTTCAAAATTGGGTACTTTCACCCATTATCACAAGAAATTATCACATAAATTTTTCCTAATAATGTCATGAAAATCTTCAGCCATATTAATAAAAAGTTCCAAGTACTAAAGTTGTCTCAAATTAACAATATTTTGACTAAATTTCGTTGACGGAATCATGACATGTAATTTATTTATGCAAAAAATAAATGTCAAAATCACGCCGTAATCTATATATATATAAAACAGGAAGCATTCCAATTGAAATCAATTTGAGTGGCAAATTTTGTAAATATCTTCAATTTCAATGGCAAATATAATCATACAACTATTAAATTTAAAAATTAACCGTAACAGGATTCGATCTCTAAACCTTTCATAAGGAAGGCTATATTGTGAACCAATAGAACAAGAAGATAACTTGAGCATTAGATAAATCATAATATACATGTACAACTGAATCTGGTTTATGTTTAGCGTTTAGCTTATTAATTTTTAAAACTTTATAGATTATTTTCTCTCTCCTATAACACATTTCTACTAAAATTATTTATTTTCTTCGTAAAAATATTTGCAATATTATGCATATTAAATTAAAGATCTCGACAATACATTTAATTTGATATATGTTATATAAAATATAAATTTAATATAAAAAATTATAACACATTAGTATATTGAAAATAATTATATGTATACATATTCTTATACATATAATATATTTTACTAAATTAATGTTCCTAATTATAAAGTTGAATACTCTTTATAATATGTTTTAATATTATGCATGAAAGTTGAAACTCAATCCATTATAAATTGAAACCATGCATAGAAGCTCATTATAAAGTTTTTTTTTAATGGATGTCTTAATATTTTTAGAGAAAATATTTAAAATTATTTTATTTTATTAAATATAAAATAATAAAAAATAATATAATATAAAAATATGAATCGTTCATATTTATTTTTAGTTAACACCATGAGATATATTTTTAGACAATCAACTCTTTGTGAGATAAATTATATGTAGATCAATATTAATTAAAAAATTGCTCAAACAACTAAAAATTATAACACTTATAAATAGACTATGTTAATTTTATTATATGATCAATTAATTATTATTAGTATTTAAACCAATTAAAATTTATAAAATTACAGAAGTAGAAGTGCTTATGAGTGTAGTTTGGAACCTAACTCATTCGAATATTCAAAATCAGAACCAAATCGTTTTTAATACTAATATATATTAATACTAATATATATTATGAACTATCCAAAAAATTAATACTAATATATATGAAAATTTAAAAATTCTTATTATTATAATTACGTAATAATTTATATTATCATTTAACTTTTCAAAATTTTAATATCGTTTTATTTGTTAATTTTAAAATTATAATGACTATAAAAATAAAATTTAAATATTATTATATTATTATATAAAATCATAAAGTTTTATTAATTTTCAAATTCCAAAATCAAATTTTGATTTTTAATTTATTTTATTATTAATATATTCATAAGTTTTAATGTGTTATTGTAAATTATATAAAAATACATTTTACAAATAAGAAATAAATTGAATTGGATAAAATAAATTGAAGTTACTGGTTTGGATCGCTGATCATGGTTTCAAAATTTTGAAATTATACTGAACCGTCCTCTACACAGTCATGATTTGAAATCGAACCATCGTTTATGATTAAGGTTCTAAAAGCACCAATTATTATCTGATTACATCTGATTATTTTAAATATCTCTATGCATAAATTATTGATGAATAACATATTCCCGTGCATAGCACGGGTGCACAAACTAGTTTACTTAAAATAAAAATAAAAATGGCCAATAATCGCATAGTTAATTTTAAAACATTGGGTATTTTTTATTCTGTTAAAATTAATTATGGCTTGATTTCTTTCCACCCTGTCTATACTTGCTTTTACTGCATAATGTGCTGCACAATAAAATTTCAAGGCATAGTACATTAGTAGTGATGTCATTAAGGCAAAATCGAAATGTAGTTTTGTTTTAGCTGCTAATTCGTTTTCAGAAATTATACAAGCTACATTTACAACAATAACTACTGCAGAAAGCACTGAAGTATGAGAGAATCACCTAAACTAAACGGTTAAGTAGTCTGAGTTCGAAGAAAGTAGAGTAGAGTAGCCAAAGTAAAAATTTTCAAGAGGATGATGAGGCCTTCTCCTCCTTCCTCCCAGACAAAATCATCGATATCTGGAGGCCTCGACTGAAGGCTTGGTTGAATAGCAGTCGCGTCTGAAACTCCGACATGAAAGGGAACCATGACAGCACGACAACAGGCATGAAAATAGCGAGCCCCATTATGGCTTCGTAAGCTCTTGACAGTTCCATCACCGACTCCCATAGCCCGATTCCCTTCATACAAGGGGCGCATGCTTGAGAAATCTGCCATTGGAGATATATCACAGTCGTTAAGAACACAGGCTGCAATGTATACTTAAGTCTACTATCAGTAAACACAGACTGCAAAGCAGATGTGATCAAGAGAGTCAAATTCCAAATGCTTACGAGGATGAGGGCCCACCCAGTGGGCAAGAAAGCCAAGGTAGCAGCAAATATATCACTGATGACAAGGCCAGCAACAACAAATAGTACAGTCATCACCGATGCAAACCCAAGGAAAAGAAGTGCTTTGAGAATCCTAAACATGAGCTGAAAGTCGGTTCCAAACTTTCTTCTCCCCATCGACACCATCTGTGGTGTAAAGAAGATTTATACATTAAGCAATGAACTCAAATACTCAATCATGACATTCAACTTTTAAGGAATTGGAAACATGGAAAAGAATAAGGGCAGAAAGAGCTATGAAATACAAAACCAAATTAGTTTGGAGAATAATTCTTGCTAATAGGCAATGCGTTTGTACCTTTAAGACGAGAAGTACTGATAGCATAACAAACCAAGACAAGCCGTAGACCTATGAGATGATTTTCAGGAAGAGTTATGAGAGGGTATGGTATAATAGAAGGCGTAAAGAAAGAGATAATTACAAGGGAGATGATTGGATTAGAGCATACCATGATATCCCTATGGCCATGTGCTATTTTCAGTCGATACACAATCCCATATTGGTATATGAAAAATCGACAAGAAAGGATAATCTCGAGCACTCTGCCCCTTACATTAGTGTACTTCAAGTGTTCCTGCTCTAGATTCCACCAAGATTCCCAACTTTTGTCCTGTGCAATCCCAATTCCGCCACGGTTACCCATCCACTTTTTCCAATCTGTCCAATCATCCACGGTCTTTTGCCAGTCAAACCCAGATGGATTGAAAACGAAAGGTGCAAACAGCCAGGATGCAACGAGGAACCACATTGAAAAGGTGATGAAGAAATACAGCGATGAACTTCGGTAGGAGTGTCCATAGACCTCGTAAACAATCAGAAGTAATAAAAGCTCTAAGCCTTTAATAAAGTGACTGCGGGAATATAATCTGTAGTTATCAGCAAACTTGGCATGAAACACGACAAAACCACGACCTGTAGCTCGGTATTTGGAACCCCCGTGTAACAGTGTTCTTCCATAATAATGTGCTTTTGTTCCAAGCTGAAATGTGAAGAAGACAGATGCCAGCTGCAACTGCATAATGATTAAATCGCCAATGGCAGTTCGGAAACCTCTTTCAAGGCCTATTTCCATCACCATGGGTAGCACAAGCAACAGGCCTAGTTGAAAAAGAGATTGAGTTGCCAAAGCCTCCTCCAGAGCTTTACTCTGACGAATATATGGATCATCCAGAATTCGCTTTTCTAGACCACTCAAGACCATGTACAGTCGTCCATATAAGAACACGTATACAATAAGCACAGTAACCTGGGAGGAAAAATATTACATCAACTTCTAATATGATACAGAAACTATTGGAAATAGATGTAACTGAGAACAGATTAAAAACCATATGAAATAGGTGTAATGTTGCATACCATGCTACTGAAGTAAAACCCAACTGTGGTGAAGTAGAAGGAAAGCATTCTATAGAAATCAAATCGGCGTCCAAGTCGATAGACATCTCGGCTAAGAGTCTGCTCTCCATTACCATTTGCTACCTTCGCCTCAAATAGAGATATCTGATTCATACCAACATCTCGCCCCTTACCTACTTGGATGTATTCATGATGCGTTACATACCCCCTTCGCAGTGTTGAATTGTACCCTGAAGGTATTAATTAAACCAAAAGAACAAAGGAATAAGAAGAAGAATAAAATTGTACTCCTTCCGTCTCACTGAATGTCCCGTTATTGTTCGGCACAAGTATTAACGAGAAAGAGTAAAATATAGAAAGTGGTAGGTGCCCCCACTTTTGAAGAGTTAATTGTTTCCTTTTTTGATATGGGACATATTAATGAGACATCCGAAAAAAGGAAGTGAAAAATATCGAGTGGGACGGAGTGATTATGTATTTCCAAGAAAAGTCCAAATATTCATACCAGAAAATATATCTTCACTCAAATTGATTGTTTTCGAAGCTTTGCTCAAGCCACCTCTAGTCAAATGAAAGATTCTGTCGAAAATATCAGGATGCCCATAGTGGAACCTTACTCTGTAAGCAAAGAGAAGAACTTGAAACATTAGAAACTTTTAGTAGGCAAGGCACCAGCTTCAAGAACGAACTTGAAATATCAAAAGTAACATCACGAATAAACTATAACTACTGTTACCATCAAATAGTCTGCCACAATCCTGAAAACTAACAGAAATGAAATGATATCACAAAATATAAATTTTGGAGGATGGCTTAAAAACCAATTTTACCTTAAAGGGTTTGCCAAAATCCTTTGCCCTATTGTCACAAAACTTGTTTCTTGATTGGACATAAACCAAGCAAGTGAAGAGACACTATCATCAAAAAGTATAGGTAAGTGCTTGCGTGGAATTGTATTATTGTAGTTATTTGCTTAATGATAATAATATCCGATAGCTCTTCAAATGAAATAACAAACCTTCCTGTAAAGATATGTTCCCTTAATCCCAGAATCGTCGGTCTTCTTTGCCCATGATGAGTTTTTAAGAATTCCTCCAAAACATTGCGCATCTTAAAAGCTTCCTCAAAATAATTATCCTGATGAAAATTAAACATTTATATCATTCTACATATATGTGTGTGTAAGAGTGCAGTACACTGTACATTGTTGAATCCATTTCCGCTTCTATAAAGGTTTAGTAGCTGTATTTTCTCTTTTATGTCTTCTCAAAAAAATGCACATTAAACTACTATATACATGAGTAAGATTAATATAATATATTTGGTTAATTTCACCAAATACACGAACTTTGTTTGAACTTCCATATAAAACCTTCCTGTAAAGACATGATTCTGGTAATAATATAGAGAGAACATACTAACCTGATTCATGTCTATTGTTTGCAATGCTTCTCCACGAGTAAAAACAATAGCATGGTTTTGATTCTCAGGTTTCCCCTCCCCAATTTTTGCTGGTGGGCCTGGGAGCTTGATGCGGTAAATTTCCTGGGGTTTCAATATGATAATTTCATTCACAGAACAAAAAGGAAATGCCAAAAAATGAACCAGTTGAAATAAACACATGATCGTCTTTTATAGAAGATATTTCTCCAAAGAATAAGATTTGCGCGTTGCATGCTCACAAACTGCCGTACCTCGTCCAGCTTATCCCCTCCCTTGACCAGGACAGAATAATAAACCTTCTCGGCTTTCTTGTCCACTGTTTCCTCCCTCTCATCTATATAAGCAATACGCAGCGTTGGGTGTCTACAAGACCCGGTAGAAAATTTGAAATTTAGTTAATGTCAGATCAATCTATAAGACTAAGAATTAAGAGCTTGATTCTCATACTGCAACTTACGTCAACATGAGGTTCAGGATGTTGAGATAGTGCCCACGCTCTCGAGGATCACTAGACATCTTTTGTGCACCATACACCTGGCAAGATACAACATAAGTGAACTTCAGATCTGCTAAAGCCTGTGCTCGTTCCTTCAGAGTTATGTAGTTATGGTGACTTGTATCAATGGCTCGATAGCCTCCAAAAATAGCTGCAAGGCAAACATTATTGTCACAATCAAAGAATATCTCCAAATCAAGATCGAAGATTTGGTTTACCACAGAAAAGTATTGAGAAAGTTGGTAAACAAGTCTGTCTTGTGCTGTGTGAGTGAGAGTGGGAGATATATATATATATATATGTGTGTGTGTGTGTGGAAAGAGAGACCAACCATCATCATCAGCAAAATCCAGAAAGCATTGAAGTTCCAGGGCCTCCCTATAGTACATCATCCCTCTCACTGGATACCAAAAAGAAAAGTAAAAAATGAAACATCCATCAGAAATTTATATTTACAGTTATTTCAAAAAATATGTAAATATATGCCTGTATATATCTGACCTGTCCGAGCAAGTGTCTGACCCCTGTAAGATACCCAATAGCGATCCATTTCATTCCTGTCTTTGATGGCATAACTAAGTTTGGGGTCTTTGATCCGCTCCAAATAATTTTTCCATTCATCTTTTTTTGTTTCAAGATACAGTATAATAATTAGATATCTACCTGAACAATCACGGTAAATGCATAGAGGAGAGAACTTTATAACTCACCAGGATAAATTTTCTGAAGGTAAAACAAAGTTGAAATGCCATCCTCATTTTCCTTTTTAAGCTCGTCCGTCGAATAGAGAACATCTTCTCTATAGTATGGTGTCAAAACACTGAAAAATAGAACAGATTCCAAATTGTGTTAAGTTGCAATACATTGTGCTCAACTATCATGCCTTAAGATCAATTCAATGTACATGGAAGTATTGATAATAATATTTTATTTTATCTTCTTTTATATAGTTTTCTAGTAATACAAATTCATGTATTTGAACTAAGTTCCTGGGTTTTTGACGTTTACCAAAAGATGATGGTGTAAGAAACATATATTAAATAGCATCCATCTTGAAAGAAACATTGGAGTTTATGAAATTTTAACTGGTTTAGTATATAAGTTTTCAAGCAACTGTGCAGTTATAATGTAGAAAGCACGCCTCTTTCACTTGCTTACTTTACATCTTGCTTGTTTTCCGACTCTTCTTGATACGTCATAGGAATAACTTATTTTCTTCCTCACATTGGTTACATAACATTTATCAATCATTACTTCATTCAGTAGACAAGCAAACCAGGGCTTTTAAGATTAGACTGTACCTGAAAGACAGCATGTTGCGGACTTTAGGGGCTTTAGGCATTGTCATAAACAAAGAGTTGGCAAAGAATGTAATGCGTCGCCGAGCTTCTAAATTCATTGGGACATTGATTGCTGACTCTTTCACAGTTAAAAGCAAATGAAGCCTGACAACCTGCACAATAGAAAATGAAATGAGTTTAGGGACATAAAACATGAACTCTCAGCTATAGAGAAGTTGCAAATAACATTAAATCTAACAAAATCTCAAGTTTCCAATACCTTTTCCTTCCACGAGCTGCTCTCCAAGAGACTAATGTTTATCCTTTCAAACTTCTGTTGTTCTTTCTCATTTCCTTGATTGAAATTTTCTAAAACCCTAAGGAGAAAAGAGAAAGGAAAGGCTACATGTCAAAATACTCTAAAATAGCATCAGGGGTAGCTGTCAAGAAATAATATGAACTTACTTATGGCCCTCATACATCACATCTTGAACAATAATCTCTATGATATCCTGGAGCTTGTTTATGATTTGAGATCTGTATATCTCAAGATCCTCATAATCTTCCATCTGTCGTTCAAACAATAACTCAAAATTAAAATTACAAGAGAATCAAACTCTAAAATTTAATGAAGTTTGATGCTGAACTTTCAAAAGTTTGAACTTACGAGCAGTTTGAAAAATCTATCCAGTTTCTCACTTAGTAAAGGCAGCCCAGCCATGTAAAATTCCCTCAAGAATCTCCGATCATGTATGCTGCTGTCAACTTTGTGGCAAATTTGTCTGATAATTCTGAAAGTTGGAGCAAGAGTTCAAGACGTAACTTGTCTGGGTTAAGAGAATGAAATAAAAATTCTAGCTCTTTCTTCGTAATTAGCAATTAAGATGAACTGCATGACAAAATAAATGTTATATCTCTTACTCCTTATCCCCTTCATCTAGCAGAAGGCCAATTAGCACTTGCTTCAATGTCTCATAGCATTCAATTACAGCAGAAGACATAAAATCATCATTCTTAATTTTCCTGAAGAGTTCAGCATCTTCATTTTCCTTGAAATCTTTTGCCATGTCCAGTGCTATTGGAATCTAATATTAAATTATTAATATGAAGATATTCACTCAACTAGGAAGTATAATAAGGATTGAGAACTGTGAACTTGATTGGTTTTTACCTTACTAGCAAGCAAGAAAGGAGGCCACTGGACAACAGGAACATCACTTGATGAATAAGGCACGAGAAGCAGATCTCTCTCCCTGAAAATCAGGTTCCATTTAGCTAATCAAAAACTACACTCATCAGGAAACAACTGAACCTTGAAGGAAAAACATATGGTTTCCCATCTAAGAGAGAAAGAGATACCAATGACTGATCAAGTCCTCGTTTCTCAGAGATGATATGAACTCATTCCACATCTGAGAGAACTTTGCTATGTTTATTCTCTCAAATATGTCATCCTGTTATAACAGTTAAAAGAGAAACGAGAAGGCGTCAGACGTACATCTGTACAGTTTAGACTTTTAGATATTAGAATCTAATGAGATAATTCACTTGAACTATTGAAAAAGGTTTTCCAGACTGCAAAATTATCATCAAGAAATTATCAGTATACCCCTCTATGCCGTTTGGCATCCCCTTTAGAATATGGAACAAGACGCTTGCTGAATGCTGAAGGAACAGACTCAAATCTTGCCCTTAACATGCCAAGGGTCCTAATCTGACAGAAGGAAAAATGGGTCATCAGAATATGATGGAGAAAATCTATCAATAAGTTGAATCATGGCATTATCTCGTCACTTGACAGGGAAACAATCACTAACCTCTCCAAGGTGGCTAAATGCACCATAGATCCCACCAATGATAGTTGAGAATATAGCATACCATATTTGTGTATCCATGAAATATACCTATGTGCGAATAAAACTTATCAAATAATTTGAGAATAAATTCGGTGGAAACATTTCAGAGCAAGAGGAACTGATTACATACCAGAATGACTGGAGCCCAGATAGCAATGACCACACCAATATTATGAGTAACTGAATATCATATAAATATTAATTAGATTTCCAAGGACAGAAGTAAAAGTAAAACAGATACCAAATAGAAAACCTTACCATTTGGAAAAAATTCGTGCCAATCATAACTACTGACAGTGAGATTCAAGATTGTCCTTGTCGGCTCAATTAACGGCAATATCTGATTAATGCAAAAATGAAAGTCTGGTGAAATTTTATTCAAGCAAAAAGCTCATGCAAATATGCCAAACTTTTGAAACTAGAGGAATCAAGTTGATGTATATCTCAACCACAACATTAAGATAATTTATTGAATTCAATTTCTTCTTTTTCTCTTCTGTTTTTTTTCTCCTTTCTTTTTGTTTTGGATATGAAGAGAAAGTATTTGATACAAGGTAAAAGAATAAACCAAGGAGAAAAGATTTTAATCCTAAGCATGGTAAGGACATCAATCCTATCATTTTGTGGTTTATGCTACCAAATGAAAACACACACACGATGGATACAACAACTTACTTTGCCTCGGTACCTAAAGAGGCACTTTAAGTTAATAAACGCAGATCCGAGATTGATTTAGGATATATCTAGACAAAATTGGGCTCAACAGTGCAAAAGAACTGCATAAAGATATGCTCCTAAGTTCAATATTAAGACCTACTCCCTCCGTCCCAACTAGCTCGAGGCACTTCTTTTCGGCACAAGAATTAAGGAGTTAAGGAGTGTATGTTGAGTGTATGTTTAAAGTATAAAGTGATGATAGGAATATATATTATTTAAATTTGTGTGTAATAAAAGTTTCCTAAAAAAGAAATGACTCAAACTAGCTGGGACGGCCCGAAAAGGAATACGACTCAAGCTAATTGGGATGGAGGGAGTAAATTTTATGAATGGTAGAGAAATAATGTTAATCGAGTAGTAGCTAGCCGGTGTGATTCCCACTTGAAATGATTACCAAATAAAATCTACTGTTAATTAAGCATATTTGACTTTCCAATTCTGTCGAATACTCAATGAGAAATTTGTCATCAGGATACAAGGCAAAATTCTTGAGCATAGCTGTAAATTTATAATAACCTAATTAACAACATTACTAAAACAACTTGACTAGGATCAACATCTGTTTTCTTTGACACAGAAGAATATAAGACTTCTTTGAAGCAACTTCACTAGGATCATACAGCTGGGTCATGCCATGAACACGTCAATGCATGCATGAAGGTTGGACATAAAATAGTTAGTCAAGAGTGGATTTCTTATATAAAAATTGAATTATACGCTTTACCCTTTAACTGTAGTACAATAATATCCTCTTTTCTAAGTGTTCATGAATATCCCCAAGAAGAACAAGAGTTACCTCCACATAATAGCTGAATGCTAGCTTGCTTATTAGCAGGGTAATCCAAAATAGTGTGTACCTGATATTTAAAGATATTAGAATCAGAGGTAGTTTAAAACAAAGAGATGATCTAGTAACTCACTCCGTCAGACTTTCCACATCCAAGAGGCAAAAGTTTGCTGAGATATCATGCTCGTAATTCGTTATAATACATAGATGAAACAAAAAAAAAAATCCTAAGTGCAGTTGTTTTTGCACTTTGCAACTTAAACCTTTGGTGACCAAGTGATGCAGATATTTCAATTTGCAACGTAAACTTTATTTTTGGCTAAACTTGTACTGGATCAATCATGGAAGAAGAAATGGATACAGACCCTTACTAATGGCTGTTACTAACAACATATGGCCTAAAATTGTAACAAAACAAAAGGTTTAGGTTGCAACTTGCAAGCAGAGCACAGCTATAGGTCAGGAGGCAAAGCATTTTCAGTCAGAAGAGAAACCAAGACATGGATAGCTTAGGAATATAAAATAAATTCACAAGCAACTCAACACGCATATTTATTAATATATAAACATGCATTTGTGAAGGTACAATTTTGATATCTTACTTGAAAAGGGAGATCATATCTTCATGCATTCCTCTTCCAACGTACAGCTTCGGCTGGAACAGAGAAAGGACATATTAAACTATAATTTATCATAGTCATCAAAAACACACTTGAGTGAAACTTTTACCTGAGCCCACCACATTAGAAAAACAATGATGCGCCAATTTGAGCGTTCCATGACTCTCCGCAGAAAAGGAAACAAAAAGAGGAAAGAAGCTAATATATTCGGTAGAAAATAAATTGCAATGCAGTAGTAGTAAAGGTCTTCGTTCTGCCACTCTGCTCCCAAATCATCGAAGAATCTCATTATCCCAGTTGGGTTCTGAAGAGATCTGGAATATGTTAGTGGCATGACTACAAGCCAAAATGTAGCAATTGCCAATTTCAGGAGATAGCGGAGTATCTGGGTAACTTTTAGGCTTTGCCATGCATTGAAACTGAGGACCATGTCCAGGACAGCTACAGAAAGATGGTAGGCATGTTATTAATATGTCATATGTTATACAAAAGGGAGCTCTGCCTCAAGTAACAAAATTTCCATTATACTCAAAATGATGTAAAGACCCACCCCATACTGACACAAAGAAGAAGATACAAAACACAAACCAGAAAAGGAATAACAGGTACCTCGTATAAAATTCAAAATGGCAGCAGTGATAAAGATGCTCAAAACAGCTCTAAATACATCATCGTCAAAAAGAACATTTGAGGATATGCGCTGATGCCATGCTATTATAATCATTGCCTGTACATATGGAGGAACTGATAGTTAAGAATAATAATATTTATTTTTTTCTACTACGACGTGAATGATTGACACGGTAAATCTTTTTACGTTGGCTTTTACAGATAAGGTTATTATAAAATATGAAATGACATAACATCTTGACAATGGCCTGTATGTAAAGATAGGAGGTTCTCAAATGTATTTTATACACGATGTAGTTGGACCAGTCCAACTGTTCTCATCCAACAAGTCAGATCAACGTTGTTTCTTACAGTAGCATCTTTGTTTATGAGAACCCTACAAATATATATTGAACTGAAAAAATATCTAAATATTTCCAAGACTAATTAAAAGACATATAGCTCAAGGAGAATATTTATATCCTTGCAAATATGAATATATATATATATATATAAAGAATTTTACAGAAGAAAACAGTATAAATGAAGTACCTGGAGCGCCAATATGAAGAAAATCCACATTCTATCAAAACTCCTATATAGGTGCCAAAATGTGCGCACTTCCACAAAATTAGTCTTGGGCTTTCTCTTTCCCACAGCCTGATTGTTTCTCTGTGAAACAATGTGATTTAGAACCAGTATATCTTCACATAAAAAAAACAAATAATAAAAACAGGGGTGTATACAAAACCATTAGAATTGCAACTTCTAGCAAACATCTCAAAATTCAGCTGTATTTCTTTCTTGTTTTCTGCTGAATATCCAGCCACCATTTCTCTTTCTTTTTTTACTATATTTCTTTCATTCTTTGTTCTCTTTGCCTTTTCTATTTTCAAATATTTTCATTCATTGTTCAGCTTCCTATTTTTCGGGCAATAAATTTTCAAAGACATAGGTCTCTCCCTAAACTGAATGGAAAAAGTGACCTCAGGACTATCCCTTAGATGCACTTTACTTTCTATGTCATGTTTCTTTTTGTTTTAAGTTTTAACTTTAGATTTCACCAACATATATGCTTTGTTAGAAGAAATAACTGAAGAAGAAAATTCTATTTCATCTTGGTTTGCATGTCTAAATTTCTCCTTCACTAGTGATAGCCCACCCATTGCAAGTGGACTGTAACTTGGCAATCCTTTGCAAGAAATAACTTTTGCCCTCTGAGATGAAAAATCAATCTTAGTGTACAGGTAATCAATAAATAGACATGATAAGGGAGAGGCGTGCTTTTGTATGTATCAACACGTTGAATGTAGATGTATCTACGTGATATGGCTTACTACCTTGAATCTGGACTTTATCACTTCCGAATGCACAAAAAAATCAGCTTTTTGATCCAGTGGCCAATTCAGCTTAAAACATTTCTTAGTCCTGACAAGGCATGAAAAGGCAAGTTCAAAACCAGAAAAAAAGAAAACAGAAATATATGTTTTGAAACCAACCAACCATGCATATTCTAGATAAATTTCAAAATTTGTTCTAAAATATTTTTAAAAAAAAGAGAGAGTATTAACCATCGAGTTACCAAAAGTATTCATTCAGATCATCATAGTTTCTCCATGCTGAATGGCTTGCCTTTCCATCTTTGTTTCTCCTGGCTTCCTGTATTTGGAAGATGATTAAGTAAGCATAAATGAATACATAAATATATAACCAATACAAGATTTATAGACTGATTTACCTTTTGCAGAACTTCATAAATAGGGGTCACTATGTTCTTCAGAAATGATTCCTCGCCTAGTGGTGCTAGTGGGGAAGCAGCTCCAGTAACATGTTGGGCATTATTAAACAAAGTTTCATGCATCTCCTTTGCCATCTTGTTTTCCCAAACAGAACAAGTTATTTTTGTGCGTGATATCTTTGTTTTGCTTACACTAATAACAGTAGCATATGTAGTAAGAAGGTGGGGGTAAAAGAAGTGAACATACACGGTCAAAAATATAGCATAAGCACTCGGGCATAAATCGGATGTTTGATGCTTCACCCCAAATAAGGAGATAAAGTCCAATATACAGAAGCTGCAACTGTTGTCTCCTTTCATCCCGTGGACAACTGTAACATGTAATTGAGATATCCACATGGTCATGTAACATACAAATGTGGAAATTTTGGTAATAGTGCAGCCATAATGCAGTGAACTTACTCCAGATGTTGTTTAATGTGTAGATATTTACACCATGACTGATAATTTTTAAAAATCCTATTCATCAAATCCTCAACTGTCTTGTTATCCAACTGGAGTACAAATTTTCACCAAAATTGTTAGTCTATGAAATGGAAAAGGATAAAAGACTGAAAATGAAGGTAACTGATTTAAAAGAAGAGATTAAACAAGGCACAAATGTATTTTCTTTTTAAACTTTGATTGTTCCATGGAGAAATAATGATGAACTTACATGAGTGTAAGTCTGAAGATTCTTGTTTCTTATATCCATGTTAGCAAGAAGCAATATCAAGTGTTCCCTCTGATTAGAAACATTTCCTTTCTACGATACCAAAGGAGAATACAGATAGAAATATGGTCATTTGAGGTGTCCAAATCAGTAAAATAGCATTAAAGGAAAAACAAGATTAATGCATATCAAATCAAATGCAAAAAACAGGTGGGTGTCTTATCTCATGCAGTAATTTCCAGTATGATTAAAAGTAGCAGGTTCCTTAACTAAAGAAACCCAACTAAATCTTTAGCCTATTGGACTAGCAGCAATGAAGATTGAAGAACCAAAGAAACTAAAGATTAGGCTAACATGAAATGGCATCTCAAATCATTCCATAACGGTTATTGTACATACTAAGTTCCATGCATACCTGAAATCCAAAACGTAAAGCAAGCCATTCGAGAATATCATTAACTGGCCTCTCTTTTTCTTCAGGCATTTGGAATGTTGGAAGATAATCTACATAACGAATAGCTTGAAGTGCTGCATTGATCTGAATATGTAATCCAAACAAGTGCACAATAACATAGAGGTGAGGGGGGAGTTTAAAGTTCTGAATTACATATTGTAAATGAATGGACAGTATGGAGAAAAATCATTTATAACAACCTCAGGGAGCTGCATAATTGCTGGTTTAACACCAACAGCATGCAAGGGAAGAATGTTGTAGTGCTCATATTGTTCTTTTTTCTCCTGAACATCCTTGGCATATCTTTGGGTCTGCATTCATGATATCATATTAATAAGAATTTATTTTATTTGAGTAGGAATTAGTTCCCTTGTACAGGAAACATAACCAACCTCGCTATCAACTTTTGCTGTTGGCACAACTGTCCTCAGCACATCATACAGAACAGTAGCAATCTGATAGATTTTCGCCATCTCCTCCCTTATCGGAAAGATTAATATCATTAAAAAGTCGAGAAAGAATTCTCTAGTTAATATTAATAATAACAAAGATTCGAGATTTAGCCTCACGGTGTTTTTGTGTGTTCCCCCCTTTTGATATTGTGCTCATAGAACAGCTGATAATATTTCTGGATTTCTCTGGGATCGTTACTTGCAAGCTTGGGTGCTGTCTCTGCTTCTTCCTGTAACAATAAATTTTAAACTTAAATTAGAGTAGATTCACTGAATGATAAAATTTTTAAGAACATAAACATGAGCACCGAACTATGACTTATGCTGTGCTTAAATATATATAGCTAGTTGTAGTAAAATCTCACTCATGTTAGTTAGTAGCTGCATGTTGCTAGCGCTTAATTGCAGAAGTGGTATATGAATGAATTTTGAACTTTCTTCCCAAAATGCTATTTTAGGTTTCCGAGTTTGATTAAGAAACTGGATTCACTTCAAGTAAGTATTTGCCTAGAACACATCATTGGATCTTTTTCAATCAATATACGTGTTTACATGTGGTAGTGGACCACTACTTGGTAGTATCATTTTTGTGACATTGGTGAGAATTAATGATAATGTGATACAGAAAAAGAAACTATCTTCCCTAACCAAAGAAGAATTAATTTTGGAAAGATATTAACACATAATGAGTTATAATGGTCTGATTACCAACAAGGTTTGGTCTTTATAAAAGGCTAAAGGATCTTTTTCCTCACTGCAATCCTATAGTATATCTGGCAATCATCTTTAAAGATGGTAAATGACCTCAGTTGTCGTGTCCGCAACTTCTTGTCAACTCATATTCATATGTTGAAAATAGTTATTTTGATATCTCCCCATTCAGTAGCGTTCTAATTTTGAGTCTAGGAATGAATTTGGAAATGAGCATACAGCAGAAAGTAAGATAAAAAGATATAAGGAGTCACGCGATAAAGCACAAAGACCAATTAAGAATTTACTCCCCATAGAAATCATAATAAATTGCTAACAAACTAGATATCGAGTTCATGCCAACCTTTTCAAGTCTGTGTAGCAAGTATGTCTTAAATTGCCTAACACCCCGCCCACTGGATGTTGGGTCAGCCTTGTGCGCTTGCTCAAATGCATGAAAACGGCCTAGTCCAAAAATTTTACAGAAAACAAATAAATAAAGGAAAGGAAATGGAACTAATTAACTCAAAAGCATGACAAGAAAGAATAAAGCAGGATAACTTGCACAAAAAAAAAATTCATATTCTCATTTTGATATGAAAAACATTCAATAGCATCAAATTCAACAAGAGGAATTGGATATTGGTGTTATCTATGTCTGAGCTTCTCATGAAGCGGACATGAATTAACTCTTTCCCCAACCATGCTCTTTATTCCTAACATTGGTACCTGTAACATCTTTTTATAAGAAACCAACTTAGAACTTCAGCATGGTAATTTCAGCTCGAAATGACAATCAATCAGAAGGCCTCAGAGAGAAGATGTTCCCTTAACATTATAAATTCTTAAAACATATAAATAAGTTATGAATCAACACACATTTTACTTAAAACATTACATTTAACTCAACTTGATGAGACGATGAACAGTAAATTCAGAACAGAGGTAGAGATAGACGAATCAACATAATATACAGAAACAAAGTGGAAGAAACAACACTCAACTAAACTCAACCAGTTAACATCATGATAAAATAAAAAATAGAAACGTTAAATTAAAAATCTCACACAAATAAGCAACGCGGGGATTATTTTCCTCAATTTCATTGGCCACTCGAAGAATGGGGGCAATGAAGGCCAGCGATGACGGCACAAGCTCACTGTCGACGGCGGAGTTGTCGTCAGAGGGGTCCATCACCGTCAGAGCTCTCGTCAGCCTCTTGGACAGCGACCGCGGTGGGCCCACATCGTCCTTGGTCCCACTACTACTCGCCATGCTAACCTAAGCCGTACTCCAATTTTCCTAGTTTCTATTGTGACCCTTAATTGTGGATAAATTGAAGCCTTTGGGTTCTTCCAGAGCAGAGTTCCGGTGGAAAAGGTGCAGCTGAACATCCTTGTTGAAGAATGGTGCATATATAGAAAGCGAGAAGGATTGATGCTTTGGCGAAGAAGGGGGGCAAAATCTATTCCCTTTTGTTTGGGTTTCTCTAGGAGGAAGAAAAGAATTTGGGCTCAAGAAATTTGAATAATGGATGGGGTTGCTTTATGAGGGGGCTTTAACTGTGTGAAATAGTGAAAAGATTGAGCTGTCTTGTGACTTGTGAATCAGAAGGGTTTGCTTTGAAGGAGAAGAACAACTCTCGAAGATCACTCGTTCACTATAACTACTTCCCTTCCCGCCCCTTTTTCTTCCGCTATTCATAACTAATCTCATCAACTATATTCATTTCTTCTTACCTTATCTAAAAATGTAACTACTGCTATTATTTTTATTTTTAAGACATTTTAAAGGTAAAAATTTTATCATTTTAAAAAAATTCTCACTTTTAATGGTATCATTCAGTAAGAAAATACAATCATCTAGATGGATTTTTTTTTTTTCTCGATTTTAATCATTTTTATGATTTTCAATATTAATACTACTAGGATTGATTAAACATCAATGATCAATTGTCAATATTCCATAATAAGAGCTTCAACATTAATCCTATGATAAAAGAATAACAAAAAGAAGTAAAAAGGAAGAAGCTAAATTTGGGGTCGATGAGCTAATAAATAGAAATAGCTAAATGCTTCATTAGGAATTATACAACATATCTTCATAATATAAACCTAAATGTGTACACATTGATCACAAAATTGATCCTAAATCAAAATTTGTCGACTTATACCTATTTTCAGAAACCAAATAATTTTTCATTCATATTCACAATGAAAATCTCTTTTCAGCATCATTAATTCACAGCTAGAATAATATGTTAAAATGCGATGTACGTGCACTCTGTAGAATAATCATTTCCAAAACTCAATGAAGAATACGGCATTACTCTTTCCTGTAATAAACTTTAACCTACACTCAAAGACTACATTTTTTACATGTAATGCCAACTTTTTGAATAGAGGGAACGTAACATAATAGCTCTGCATTAAGATTTGAATGCACAAAATAATACTATGAAATTGAAGCAAACTACTTCATGCAAACCCATTCTTTTCAATGTCTTCTTTAAGAAACTAAAATAAAAACAAGCATACCATACCAGAGTCACAGACCGTTAAACATACATTAGTATGAGCATATGTACCATTAAATATACATTAGACTAGCTTGATCACGCTATGTGCGTTTCTCAATTGAAAAAAGAACATTTTATTAAATTACACAGCAAACTACAACACGAACTACTGTACAACAGCACATAATTCTCAACCAGTTGAAAATGCATCCACCAAAAGAAAACTGACGGGAAGCAGGTGAATGATGCAAAATTCCATTGAAAATGCATCCACCAAAAGAAAACTGACGGGAAGCAGGTGAATGATGCAAAATTCCAATAAATCAATTTTTAACAAAATTGATCAAAGATAAATAAAGAAAAATGAGAAAGATGAGAACATAAGCACCTAATTCTATCTACTTGCAGTTGCAGCAGCTAGGTTGGCCTTCCTCTTCTTCTTCTTCCTCAGCTTATCACACACGAATGCCTTCTCTAACAGCTCCACGCGGTGCATCAGCCCATTCAGCATCCTTGTCTGTGTCTCACTCCTCTCGTACAACTGACTCATCATGCTCATCATCTTCTCATTCTCCTTAATCATCTTCTCCAACAGTTCTCCATCCGATTGACTCTCATCCGCGCCCTTTCCCTCCTTCCCGTTCACACTTCCACTTGCTTCGCCCACCTTCACCTCACAATCAACCCCGACATCGACTATCCCAACTTCATCATCACTGCCCTCCACTTCCATATCCCTCTCAATCTCACCCTCCGAAGGAACATCCACAGATTTCTCCGAATTACTGCAGATTAAACACGAATCATTTGAATTCGCAGTGCAAACAGACTTGGCTTCACCCTCTAGACCAACGATCTCAACGTTCTCTTCCGGATCCAAATCGGTGGCGACGATAGCGTCAATCCTCTCCTGCAAAGAGATCGCCTTACGAATTACATCCTTCCGGCACGCCCTGACACCGAAATCCACGCCGCAGATGGAATCAAGCTTAAGCAATAGAGCCATCAAACTCTCGTTAATCCGCAGCCGCTCCTTGGCATCCTTCTTCAACAAATGTAAAACATCGTCCCGCGTCAGCCTCTCCTCGATCTCCTCCACCTGCAATCTAATGTCCTTGATCTTCAGCAAACTCTTTCTGACCATAAAGCCTCTGAAGACCTTCTGAATTTTGACGGCCGACCCCGTCCGGTCCACCCGCTCGGATCCGATAAACTGAACCGGAATCCGAACAACTTTGGGAGCTGAGGCCCTCTCGCTGTGAACAGGGTCGATGTGGTGAATGGGTACGCCACGAACAGAAGAAGGGCGAAACATGGCGTGAGTGGGGTTGGGTTGTTGGTACCATCTGCGGTTTGTGAAGAACGGACTATCCATTTTCAAGTTTCAAAGACGAAAACAATGAATGATTTCGATTGTGTAAATGTATTGATGTTTTTTAATTTACTGATAAGCAAAACGGTTGAAGGAGAAGGATTTATAGGAGCGGCAGGGCGGAGAGAGAAGAAGAGAAGGGGAATTTGAAAATTCTGGAAGGTTCAAGAGATATTTGGCGCAATCTCTGAACTCAACGGATTAATTCTGGAACCTCGTGGACGCTTCTAAGTTTCTAACTTGTAAATACGCAACAGTTAATTCAGATTTTTAAAAATAATTAATGATTAAAATTCATATATATATTACAAAAAAAAAAAGAATAAACTTTAAAATTTTAAAATTAAAAATCATAATAAAAATCGTCTAACATGTCTTGAAAAATTTTCAAATCTAAAAACATCATTTATTTATTGAATATTATAATTTTATCTATTCTAAATATAAAAAACAAATATTAGAGTATTATATTTAATTTCTTATAAGATATTTAAAACTTTGAACTGTAAGATAAAATATATCACTAAAAAAATAATATATATATATGTGTGATAAAACAATTTATTTAATAAAAGTAAAATATATATATATATTATAATAGTAATAAAATAATTATAAAATTTGCTTCAAAATTATAAAATAAAATCAAATCAAAATGACCGAACCAAATTTACATTTTAATTTGAATTTTTGGATTCAATCAAAGTTAATCACCCATAATATAGAAAAATAAATAGTTATTTTTATTATTGTTATATATCATGAAGTTCAAGTATATATATTAATGAGGAAATTAATATATGAATTTAACTAATAAGAGTGATTGTGAGTTGAGGTGTTTAAACGAACTGTAAATGTTGGAATCGAATCCTAATAGAATCATGACTGACGACTTTGAGAATTATAATCATCCTTGACAGTTTGATTTCGAACAGTAATCGTATAGAAAAAGGGTCCGGTTCTAGTTCCAAATGTTTGGAACCATGAAGTCGTGAACCGTTGGTTCCTCAACATTTATTATAATATGCTTTTTTCAATTTATAAATCAATTTTATATCTTATATTATATAGAATCGTTGTTTATAGTTATAAATAATATTTCAAGTTGTAAATTCTTATAAAAGACTTTTAAAATTTTAATTGTTTATTTTTGAATTGTTATATAATTTAAATAATGATATTGTGATTTTATATTTTATACTTTCAATTAATTATTTATAATTTTATTAACATTTAAATGTGTTATTGCATAGTTTTAGTTTACGTTATGAATGTCAAATTGTCAATAAATTATTCTTTTTTATTTTAAATAAATTGTACTTCAGACTCGCCCAGAAAAAAGGACGTCCGCATGAGATTGGGTTGTGCCTCACATTTTAAAGCTTGAAAATATTCGAGTTTCCTTGGACAGGCCTCAAAATTATGAAAAACTCGTCGGGCCCGACCAGGTACTTTTGTTAGCTCTAATAATATCACATAAGTTAGTATATGTATAATAAACATAGGGACAAAACGTAAAATACTCATTTTCATAAAATAAAAATACTCAAAATGAAAGATAAAAAATAGGGTATATTATGTAAAATACCCTATTCCATAACATGTACCCTCAAAATACCCCATTTGTAAAAAGTAGCACCCTAAAAAATATTCACTTATATGGTGAAGAAATTGATGATCATGTATTTCATTTTACAAAATAATTTGAATTACATAAGTATGAGAAAATTCATCATGTTATGTAATTTGAGTATTTTTTATCTTTTATTTTTAAATAAGTATTTGTATCTTTATTTTATGAAAGTAATAATTTTATCTATTAACCATAAATATATATGTATATTAAACTTTTTAAATGATTATAATATTTTAATATTAAATTTATTTATTGGATATCATATATTAAATTAAAACTTTTGTGATCTTTAATTTATGATGAAAATTGCATATGTTTACGCGAACCAAATTGAAAATTGAAAGATTTTAAAAAAAATAAAAAATATACTCCATGAAAGAGAAAAAATAGTTATAAAAACTAAAATTTTCAACTTAACTATATTTTAAAATATGGCGGTAAAAAGTTACTATTAAAATTGTGTTAATATATTTTCACACATCTCTATCTCTTTTAATTCTTCAATTTTCGTATTATCTATAATCGAAATTTTAGTTAACTATCTTTATTTTTTTCTAATGGATGATAAATTTCTAGAAAAAAAATAGGGACCAATACCCGAGTTCCTATAATCCGAGCTTCAGTGATTCGTTATTGAACTTTGCAAATCAAAACTTGAGTTTTTCATTTTGCGTCTTCAACACTCTCCAATTTTTCTCGCATCCACTTCTCAGCCAATGTTTGTCCTCCCTACAATTTTTTTCGTTGTCACCAGGAGAATTTGAAACCATTAATTTGAATGAATCATTCGACGAAGTTTCAAACGACACACTTACTCTCACCCTCCACAAAGACGATGCCAAGAGGAAAAAATCCGACAGTCACTACGACGTCCAAGATGACTCGACACAAGTCATGACCCATAGTAAGGAACAACCAAAAGGGCGAGGATTATTGGTCTCATGTTACTGCCGCTTTCAACTGACAACGCGACGATTTCTCCAAGCACTGCACTTCGAAACAATTGAAGTGTCATTGAGGTAGTATTCAAAATATGAATTGGAAATTTGGCAACATCTATAACTAGTGCGCCGAAGTTTGGTCAAGCGGCAATTCCAACGTTGACATATTCAACAATGTGATGACCGAGTTTAAAGAAACGAATCGAACGACATACAAATACCGTCATTGTTGGGAGATCTGTCGCGACATGCCGAAGTTCCAACGAGATGTGTCTGATCATGTCAGATATCTAATCGAGTTCAACAAGAATGACAAGAACAATACGGACGAAAGGTTCACTAGCGACTCGGCCATTCCCACCCCTTTCGACCCCTAAAAATACATGATAATTGTTGGGAGTAGTATTTTAATTAATGTAGCTTTTATTTAAATTTTTATATATCAAATAATTAATTTTTTAATTAATGTTAATTTTAATTTACTTTTAGTGTTATTTTAATTTTATTATAATATTAAAAGAAAAAATGCAATATTTAAAATTAAATACACGAGTCCCAAACCAAAAATTTCACATTATAGAACCTTTTGTAAAACTCCTAAAAAATTAAAAGTTATAAAAAAATTAATGAGACCCCATTTTGAAATTCCATTAGGATGGTCTTAGACTTGATTACTGATAAGATCTACGGCCCTGATCGAATATTAGAGTTCAAAATTCTAGGAAGGCCTTTTATTCTATATAATATAATAAGGATTTGTTCCAGCCACTCATACTATAAAGAAAAAGGTTATGCTTCAAATCAAAGACTTTGTTCCCCTCCCCTCCAATATATATAGGCCCTTTTTATTCTATATAATAATACTAGTCCTTTGTTTATTACCACCATAATAATTTACTATTGAGTCCATCATTACCGTTTACCAGTAAAATATTTAAAAGGGAACATGTATATATACATCAAGTGGCAAATTATATTCTATTGTTTTTCAACCCAAAAGAAGTTATTGCAAAATTAGAGAAAGTTGGGTGACACTTGGACTAATTATGTTTCAATAAAGGAATTTAACTGCTTATCAAGACTCATAATTATTTGGTAAAAGTCGCATCGAGAATCATAAAATATTTATCTAAATTTCACCATAAACAACTGCCAAAAAATACACACACAAATAAATTATGATTTTGAATGACTCTTAGGAATAGGATAGCTGAATTTAGATATTGATGTGATCCGATCATATTACATAACTATTTGTTTAAAGAATTGAAAATCTAAAACGTTAATATCTATTTATTTTCCTTTCATTCAAATTGATGACTGTACATTTTGGACTGTTTGGTTAAAATGGGATTTTTTTTAAATATAATTAATCTGATTTTTACAATATATAGTATACCACACATTTACAGCAATAAACATGCTCTCTTTATATTCATTAATGGGATGTTTACTAAATAATTATAGAATAAGACCGATTAAAAATATCTCTTTTTTTTAATTACTTTAATTCAAATAAATAATTATTTATTAAAACATTAATCTAAGACAAGTCGAACTTTAATTAGTAAATACTATCTTAATATATATTATTTTATTTATTCGAACTTATCCCGACTTATCTACTTAATAAACGCGTCGGCCTAAGTAAGTGCAATAAACAAGTGATTAGTTTTTATAGGATGATTGAAATAATTATTTATGAACAAACAGTATTAGAAAAATGTGAATAATTGGGTAAATATATGACCAAGACAACACAAAATTGAGCGTGAGACTGATCTGATACAATTTTTATGATTTTGAAGGTACTAATTAATAATGATAGACGAGTTGGCCCTTGGTATATTCTTTTATTCATGCAATTAAAATGGTAATTTGATTTGGACAACGGGAAAAGGATTGGAATATATTAAGTAAATTTTTATTTGAAAGATGCATTTAAATGTTTCCAGCTAAGCAATATTGTTTTGCAACAATTTGAAATATTACTGTATATATAATATAGAAGAATATGAGTTATAATGCACTACATATCTTTATTAACTTGTGATTGTTGTAATATTTATAGCCATTTTCTGTTTTTCCTACCTGGGCTGGATTTATGCACATTGCTTGCATACTCAATGCCATTATATTAACAATATTATTTTGCCTATTTGGCTAATCCAAAATTCAAAATCCTAGTGGTTATTGGTGAAACTGCTTAACTCTTAAGTCATTTTTCTGGAAAAAGAAGGAAAGAAAATTACTCTAATCATGTAATTTTATGAAGGGGTTGACCCAGATAATTATATTGAGTAATCTCCAGCAATATCACAATCATATTGTTAGGGGCAAAAATGTGAACCTCTTCTCTGAATCCTAGTACTAGATTTAGATTTAAAGTTGACTCTCCTCGATCTTTCTTCGTTTTACATTTTTATTGAGTAAACATTGCACACAAAAATCACTAAATCGTTTGTTTTTTATTGAAGTTGCTAGATATTGAAAATCTTGCACAATTTTTGTGTACCACAATGTTTCGATTTCTAGAAAGAATCTTATTAAAAATCAAATTTATCTTTTATGACAACTGGAAATCAGATCTACAATACCGCATTTTCTCAACTCAATATAAAATCTTACCGAGTTATGGGCATTTTATTTCCTTTCAAATTCCTTCGAAGGATTCATTTGATAAAAATATAACATGAAGTGAATCTCAAGTCTGTAATGACTGAGTGATGTAAAAATCTCGAGTTGCATTTTATTAAAGCCTTTTCCTTTTTATTTCTTGTCCTCTTTGGTGGTATAAATGTAATCCTTTGTAAGTTCGTTTCAATGATGTTTACTATTCTCTTTGTGTGTGTGAGTGACTGGTTTCCTTTCCTCCATTGCAAACCAAGCTTCCTTTCTTTCCAGCTTTACTGATGCGAGCCAATCTTTCTATATATCTCCTCCACATTCACAAAACCCCACCTACCATTTTCACCCAACTTTGCTTTTATTAGGCATCTCCCTACACTTAATTCTTTCCCCCATTAAAATATAACTCTGCCCACTTATAAAGATTAGATTTTTGTCTGGCATTGTTTCAGAAAAGAAAAGGGATAAAGAAAAAAAGAAGAAAGAATTGCTCTGCCATTTGCATTATTGTTATTGTTTTCTCAAATTCTCTTTGCCCCACTTCAAGGCACCCTTTTCTTCTTCTAAACTACTCCTGCTCAGCCGCTCAACTTTCCATTCTTTTTCTTTCATTTTTTTTGTTTCCCTTTTAAAATTTAGTGGGTTTTTTCTGTATTTCCTCTCGCATTGGAATTCTATGCTCATTGGGAGCTGTTTGTTACCAACAAAAAGTTTCCTTAATCTGTTTCTTCGGGTTGAAGATCAAGATTCGAGGGGCGTTGGTTAAGTCAGATCAATTGCAAAGGTAAGAGCTTCTCTACTTTTTCTCAATTCTGTTTTGTTAATTTTCTTTGTTCTTGATTTCTGAAATTCTTGAATTATGTGATTCTTCCTGTTTGATTCGTTAAAATAGTTGTAATTTGAGATTTTCAATGCTTTTAGTGCTGTATTATTTGATTGAGTTCACTTCAAAAGACTTGCACAAAGCAGTAATTAGAGTAATTTTGGAGATGTGTAATGTTGGATAAGTTGGAAAGTTAGGTCTTAGTCATCCACACATTGAATCAAATTTAGTCATTTGTGGTAATGTGATTTCTCTTGTGGGATTCAGGATTCAATGGATTAATTATTGAAAAGAAGAGAAAGGAAAAACAGCATTTCATTCCAGCCTCCACCTTGTTGAAAAATGAGTTTAAATGCTGAGTTATCAAAGAGATATGGGGGCATAAAACTATGGGTTTTGATTGGCATTACAGTAGGAGCCTTCACAGTTCTAATTCTTGGGATCCTCTCCATATGGGTTATGTTTCTTCGAAAATCTCGAAGAACCTTGGAAAGCTACACACGTTGCCAGATCCCTAATGTTTCCAAGGAAATTGGGGTTGACAGAGTTGGGGAAAGAAGCACATCTGATCATCCCGAAAGTGTTTTCTTTTCTGTTAATGACACAATGAGTCATAAGAACTCAGAGAAGATGCTTGTTCATTTAAGCAGGAGTAAATCCAGTGATGTCGATGAGATCAGTCAGTGTAGCTCAATGTATCATCATGAAAGGGCTTACAGCTCTCAGTCGGGAGAAGAAGGAAGTTCTGGTAACGCTAAAAAGCAATCATCTTTGTCGTATGGTCATGTAATGGCATCCCCTTTGGTTGGTTTACCAGAGGTGTCTCATCTCGGTTGGGGCCACTGGTTCACCCTTAGAGATCTAGAGATGGCAACAAATCGTTTCTCAACGGAGTGCATTATAGGGGAGGGTGGTTATGGGGTTGTGTATAGAGGTAGGTTGGTCAATGGTTCAGAGGTAGCAGTAAAGAAGATTCTTAATAACCTGTAAGTATTGTACTTGTATTTAAACTTACCTTAAGTTCAGGTACTTCCACCGCGCTATAAGACTCGTACTGATGCTGTTATTGTTGGATGGAAAATTATTTTGCAGTGGCCAAGCAGAGAAGGAATTTAGGGTTGAAGTAGAGGCCATTGGCCACGTTCGACATAAGAATCTTGTTCGTCTTCTTGGTTATTGCATGGAAGGTGTCCACAGGTAACATTTTTTTTACTAGAACAAGGTTAAGAGTACTCTTTTCGAAGAAGCTATGACTTCTGAATTTTTTTTATTCTTCTTCTTGAATGTTATTGCGATTTGGCACATTTTAGTAGCTCCATACTTGCAGGTTGTTAGTGTACGAATATGTAGACAATGGCAACCTCGAACAGTGGCTTCATGGTGCTATGAGACAACATGGCATCCTCACCTGGGATGCTCGCATGAAGGTTCTGCTCGGCACGGCAAAGGCGTAAGTGACTTTGACTTTCCTTCTGCTAACACCAGTTCTCTCTTTTGCATATCAGTGTAAAGATTAGCAAAATGTCAATGAACTTTGTAATAAAAATGAAACCTATTGATGTTCGGTGCAATAAAATTTGAAAAGTCAATAATGAATTTTATACGTTCAGGATCAGTGTTGCATATAAAGAATGCTTAGATCAACTTCAAATTCCACCCTAAAGTATTAAGTGTTGGTTTTGTAGGCTTTCTTATTTGCACGAAGCTATCGAGCCAAAAGTCGTCCACCGTGACATAAAGTCTAGTAATATCTTGATCGACCACGACTTCAATGCAAAAGTTTCAGACTTTGGTTTGGCGAAGCTCTTGGAATCCGGAGAAAGCCATATAGCAACAAGAGTTATGGGAACGTTTGGGTATATGTTTCTTTAGCTTCTTCCCCTTTCATTTGTTTGCAGTTCTTTTTCCTGTTTAAGAGTTGAAAGTAACTAGGTATCTTGGTGAACTTCAGCTATGTGGCACCAGAATATGCAAACTCGGGCTTATTGAATGAGAAGAGCGATGTTTACAGTTTCGGTGTTCTGCTTCTCGAGTCCGTTACAGGTAGAGATCCTGTGGACTACGGGCGCCCAGCTGATGAGGTACTAAAGTCACGAAACTACGATTACTGCACTAAATCTCGAATATCTAATATGTAGTGATCATGCAAGATATTATTTATTACTTCACTTACGAAGTACCAACGTGATAATTGGAGGCAGGTTAATCTAGTTGAGTGGCTGAAAGTGATGGTAGGGAACAGGCGAGCGGAGGAAGTAGTTGACTCTAGTCTCGAAGTGAAGCCCACAACCCGAGCCTTGAAGCGTGCCCTTCTCGTTGCACTCCGATGCGTTGATCCTGATTCCGAGAAACGCCCCAAAATGAGTCATGTCGTGCGCATGCTTGAAAGCGACGAGTTTCCTTACCGGGAGGTGACTCCATTCCACCCCTACAAGATGTTGATAATTGATGAGTTTTTTGAACGTTTAATCCTTGAAGCACTCGATCATATTCATATGCATTCTCTAACATTTAGAACCTATGTCCGAGTGCAGGAACGGCGAAGCAAGAACAGCAAAAGCGTGTGCAATGAGATAGAAGCGATGAAGGAGAGCTGTGGCTCGGTTGAGTCAGAGTCGAACTACAGGAAGTGAAATGACGGATGTAGCCTTTCTTTTTGTCATTAAAGCTTGATTTTGGTGACACATTCCTACATTACGTGCACATGGTGAGAGCATGGTGGTGGAAAGAGTAGAGTTTCGTACATGACAGGGCAGGTAATGATCAAAATAAGGAGGATGGACGGGCCCACATGGAAATCTTGGAAATCTTGGAATTCTTGTTAGGGCTTCTGCTGTCATTTAGCTAGTTGTTCTGATGGGGAGAGAGAGAGAGATGTACAGGTGTTTAATGGATAGTGGGCCGTTTCATTGACTCTAGTTAGTACGTAGTATTTATTTATTATCATCATTCTTTTTGTCGGCCTCCATAAATTGTCTACAGCTCTCAAAATTTGACCTGGCTATCCCGATGTGGGATTGATATTGATAATGAGAATAAACTCGGATTGGCTTAAACACTAATCCAATCAATTTTTTATACTAAATGCTGCTTTCATCTGCTAACAAGTTATTTGGCTGGATCAATTTTGGGGCTTTAGATTCTTGTCTCTGGCCTGCTGGGCTCGGCTCGAGCAGTTTTGAGTCTTTTACTGCCCTAACACATGTGTATGGTGTTTGTCTGAATTAGGGTCGGTCGGGATATGAAAATTGGCCCCAAAGATATTTGCGTTGATCTCACCCAAATTTTCCCCTGGGATTTTGCAAGCTTCACTCCAAATCTATAAAATATATGTATATACTTTCAGCACTATACGCACGCGAAATATTGGGAAATTTTGTTTTTATAGACGTATATTGAAAGTTGACGAAGAAAATTGTGGAATTTGATGATTTTTGGTGTGACGGTAATGTCCATAGAAAGTAGTGGTTGCAGTAGCACGCTTATTAGGTGGCCGAAATCAGCTGTTTTTGAATTTCTTGTTCACATTCACAAATACTATTCCCTCCATTTGTACATTTGGGGTTGAACACGAATTTCAACAAATTAATTGAATCTATTATGAGTTTACTAAGAGTTTCACGCTATTTATCAATTAAATAGATGTGTGAGTGATAAAAAATAATGATTGATTGATAAATGTATTAAATATGTTACGAGTAAAAAGTAATTTTATTATTTATAATTAAATATGTAATGTGAATAATTAGAAAGTTAATGTACAAGTTAAGTAATATTGATATGTGTATGATGATTTCATTATTATGCAATAATACGAGTATAATTTTACTAAATTAATAAATAGAAATATGCAAAAAAAAAATTAAACAGAATAATAATAATTGTGTGAGAAATTTGATAGTAGGATGTTGATGAGTCGGCGCACGTGAGAGTTAAGAGTGGAGTGACGGTGCACGTGATACGACTGGACTTTTTCCTCCGAAAAACAAGGCCCTCATCTTGGCTTTATTTTAGCACATTCTTTCTACCCCTTCACCTCCTTTTTAAATGCCCACATGCCATTTCATTTCTCACATATATTTTGCTAAATATAGCTTTTTAATCCTTCAAATTACTCCTACTCTTTTTTTGGATTTAATTATTCACTTTTTTAATTAATACTGCATATGAATTCTTTTCTTTTCAATCCTTGAATGATATTTCATCCATGAACATATTAGGAATTAAAATATAAAAGGGACGACGATCGAGTGTGAAAACTGAATAAGTCGGATCCGTTTAGTCAATATCAAATTTAATTTTGAGTTTGACTATGTGTGAAAAGTAATTAAGCCAGTATTTCTTAAATAATAAATTTCATTTTAATGATCATTATTAAAACATGCCTCCCCAAAGACACGAGTTAATTTGTATTGATAACCGATCGAGACAAATGATACTTGGGATTAATGATCTTTTTTTACTTGCAGATTGTAAGGAAATAATGGATTTGTTTTCATACTTAGAATGGAATTGTAATTAACCGATACTTTGAACCTTTTTTCTTCTTTATTTAAAGGAATTATTAATTACATAATTAACTAATTTGATACGCACGAGTCACGACCTCATTTATACAATGTAAATTTAATTTATAAACTAGAAGATGTAATATTATTGTAGCATATGGTAATGCAGGAGTGGAGGTTGTTATATCCTTTTCGTGGATCCCCACTCACTCACCATTGTGTGTTAAACATATATAGCTTAATTTAATTTGATCGTTTCCGTATATTAGGCCTCGTTTTAAGCGTAATCTCTAAATTAATTGCCATCAAAATAATTAATTAATGCACAGACATCAGACATTTATTTCGGATTAAATTACAGAGAAGTATTTTTATGGTTAATTTTCTTTTATATAAATTATCGATATTTTTATAAATAATTATGTAAAAGCTCACACCCTACCAACAATTTTTTATGTGTCTACTCATTTTATATAGAAAATTTTGAATTATAGAAAAATTTACATTTTAACTTAATATATTGAAACTCAGTTCTACCTTTTAAGCATATTCTTATTTAAAAGGATATAAGACTGAAATAATTTAAAGAAATGATAAGTGGAACAACAATGTCACAAATTTTAAAGATATGTTACTCAAATTATTAGTGAAGCAGCTAATTCTGTTTAATTATATTTACAAATCATGCATCATAAATTATTTTGTAGTTATATTTTCAAATGTTATTAATAATTTTAATGACATATATATATTTTTGATTTTATGACACATTCAATAGCTACAGGTACAACATATCACTAATGAATATTTTTTTTAGTACACAATTAATTAATAAACGCCTTTATAGGTTACGAGAACTTGTACAAGTTGTATGTGACCGTCTGTCTACATATACAATATTGAGATGTATATATTGTAATATATAAAGCGACTTTTTTTACATATAAAATATGAAAATGTAAATGTGACGAGTACTTATACATATTTTAAAAAGTTGCTTTTTGTAGTTGTAAGAAATAAGTTAATATTAATAGAACAATTTAACAAGAAAAACAAATCGCTTTTAACATATGAATGGAAAAATATATTTTTGTAAATTTATTGACGCTATTAATGTTATTGATATTAATTAATTAAGTGGTTTAGCGCTTATGTTTCCCCTTCGTATTAAATAATTAAGGTTATTATTATTGTCTATAATCTTCTTATTAAAAAAGCAAAATATCCATTAACATTAATTATATAATTTGAATTCGAAATATGAGTGATATAATTGGTTTTGAATACAAAACTCAAGCCTATTACTACTCAGGGGCGGAGCCACCTTATAGATTGGTGGGGCTGTTGCCCCACCTAAATTTATTTCATTTACTATAGATTTGGAAAATTTTTATGAAAATCATGTATATATTTACAAAAATTAAGAAGACTTTGCCCCACCAAAAATTAATAAAACCAGGGGCAACGATTTTGCCCCTCGTACCTTCGGGGGCCTGGCTCCGCCCCTGTTACTACTACTACGTACAGAAAATGAAAATAAATAGTAAAAAAAAAAATTCAAACCATACAGTTGTGTTTATTGAACATCACTTTCATGATCATGAATCATATGAATCTAATAGTCTCTCCTTTCTATATATGCTTATGCTTGAATTATTCTTTCTCTCTCTCTCTAAGCTCTAAAAGGGAAGGAAGGGGGCAAAACAGTATGTGAAAAAGCACAAGCTAAAGTATACCACACAACCTCAATCACACAATCAAAGAAAAAACCCTTTTATCTTTCCTAAGAAAAGCCCCCAACTCTTTATTGTTTGTTTCCTCAAGATCTTGAACAAAATTATACATCATCTTCCAACATGGGATCTGAAGGCCGGTTTCAGTTTTCTTTCTTATATGATCAAAACCCCACCACCAATTTCACGTACAATCTCCTAAAGCAGCAGCCTCTGCAAAACTCTACTGAAAGCTTTGAAATGAGCTACAGCAATACCTTCTTCAATGGAGATCAGTACAACCCTCCATCATCACCAGCTGCTTTTGATCCTTCCTCATCTGCATCTGAAGCAGTCTTTGCTGTGAACAATTGTGATAGTTCATCTATCAAGAATCTTGGAGAGACTTGCAGCAGTGCTACTGCTGAGAATCTTCCAGCCACTCCCAATTCTTCAGAAGCCGGAGTTGTCGAAGAAGATTCTTGCGGTAGCAAGGGATCAGATCACAAGGAAAAAGAGTGTGAAGGTGGATATTTGAAGCCTAAGAAAGTGTAGGTTTTTGTTTTTTCTCTTTTATTATATTACTTCTCAATATGAGGTTTAATAAATAGCTAGTTAGTTTATTCAATTATCTCAACAAGAGGTTTCATTTCTTGAGCTGAGCTGCAAGCTCCCTAACTATATATATAATATATAATGGTAATTAAATTAATACATGCTTTCAGAAATCTGAGGAAACCCTAATTCTCTAGATATATATAATGTATAATTTGGCAGCAAAGAGAAAAAGAAAGAGGAGAAAAAGGCAAGGGAAGCTCGATTAGCGTTTGTGACTAAAAGCGAAGTAGACAACCTTGAAGATGGATATAGATGGCGCAAGTATGGCCAAAAAGCTGTCAAAAACAGCCCTTTTCCCAGGTTTATTTATTAATTACATCATTTGCATCTCTACTTAATTACTCCAAATTCATGCTTGTATGTTCTTTTTACTTCCCTGATTAATTAGTACAAACTTATATAAGTTCTGCCAACAAATTAATTATTAAAATCTTGTGATGTAATATAATTAAAATTATGTAGGAGCTATTACAAGTGCACGAGCGAAAAGTGTAATGTGAAGAAGCTTATTGAGAGATCATTTGAAGATTCATCAATGGTGATCACCACCTATCTGGGAAGACACAACCACCACATTCCAGCCACTCTCCGAGGCAGAGTGCCACCGCCGCCGCCACAGTTTGATTTCCCTCAAAACTTCCTTCTCCACACTGCTATTCATCATCACCCTAATCATGATCATACTTCAATTAATTTTCCTAATTATCATATTTCAAGTAGCCAATTGGAGAATAATAATGATCACCAATTTTCAACTGACCAATTCACCCCATTAATGCTCATGAACATGGATTTATCATTATATGATCAACAACCCTAATTATATATATGTGTGTTTGGAAATGATTGTATCAGCTATTCTTCCCTAGCTACTATCTATATATATATATATGTTGAGGCACAGTTCAAATTAAGTTTGTTGAAGCTAGCTAGCTAGCAATAACTATGGGAGACTTTGTGTATTCTTCTATTTAAACGTATAGTACGTGCATGATCCCAAAAACTGACGAAATTAAGAGCAGTACGTATCTGTTTAATTAATTGGGGATCGAACTTAATTTGATTTTGTCAATAGAGCGTTATTAATTTCCAGGACGTTGAGCAGGCTGGTTCTTATGATCAATATTCAGGTTACTACTCTTCCTTTTTTTCAAATAAGGAAATTGGACCTACTTTTGATTTTGTTTTTCTATGAACTCCTACAATTCTTCTCTAGCAATTCTACATATCATGGGCTCGATTTCGATTTACTATACCAGAAAGGAATGTGAATGTTTGTTTGTGTGTGTAAGTATAATTAAATATATATGATATGAAGTAAATATAAACTATAAAAAAAAGCATGTGGCAGTTTATACTTACATATACAGTTCATATCTCACACACACACACACATATATATATCTTTTACCCATTTCAGGCTAATTCATTCGGGTTGTCGATTTATTAGATTCGGGCATAATCGAATTGAAAATTTATGATATTAATACTAAACTTTCGGTTTTCGAACTAGCCCACCGGACCAATCAGACTAGAATATTTATGAAAATGTTTAATATATATATATAATAAAAAGTTTAACATAGTTAAATATAAATAAATTTAAAGAAAAAAGTAATAATACTAAGACAAAATTGTGTTATAATTATTTTTTTAAGTGATTGATTAATTAATGATGGGTATGCTAAATATAATTTTTGTATAGAAAATCAAATATATTATGTATATTATTATTATTTTATTTTTTTTATTTGGTTAATTGGGTCAACTCACTCGGTTTTCGGGCTAATCATATCGAGTTCATGTTGTTTTCGGTTCAACCCATTCGAGTCATAAATTTTCAACCAAAACTTTTTTCATTTCAGACTGATGTTCGGACCAACACTACTAGAAAATATACGTGAGACTACACTTGAGAGTGTCCATGCAATTGTGTTATTGTGGCATTTTAACTATCATGGCACTTAAAGTAAGTGCCATCTAAAACGATGTCATAATAGATAGAGTGTAACTTTAGACTATATTTAATTTCATTTAACTTTGCCACCATAAGTCACATATAATCACACATTTTAGTGTAATAAAATGTGGCTTGTGAATACTCTACCTTTTCCATTTAAAATGACACGAAAATTAAATTAAAAAAATAATAAAATTAAAAATTTACATTTTACTCCTTTAAGCATTAATAATTACATATTTCACCTTTTATAAAATATTTTATATATTTACTATTTAAATAATTATTTATTTTTCCTATTCCTATTCACGTTTAATTTATTACTTATACTATGTTCAAATTTCTATAAATATTTAATATAATTAATAATATAATTAATTTCATATATATAATTACAACAAAATATGTAAAAGGAAAGAAATTCATATATTAATTATATAGAACATCCAACGAATGCAATTAATATCCAATTTCAACAAATGATAAATGGTAAATACTAGTAAGCAACAAATTGCCCTAAATTTAAATAAAAGTTACATATAAATGAAATATATGAAAATATATGCTAACTTCTACTCCGACTTCATAACGCATCAGCAACTCCATATACAAACTCAACAGTCATCAACAACTAAAGGGTGTCACCTGTACAAGTAAGGTAAATATACTTTAAGAATGATATTAAAATGTATTTGATTATTTGATAATAGTAAATGTTTTTATTATAAAACATAGGTCAAACTATCATTTCACCAAGTATTTAAGAAAGCTCTTGAAATTTTCCGTAAGACCTAACTAATTATGATAAGTTCAACAATTCCAAGACCAGAGAAAGAGGTGTTTGGTTCATTAATAAATCACAAGAATTATACTCCTGCATTGTCAGGAAAAAAAGAGAGACTATATTAGATTCACTAAGAATTGCACTAAATTTAATACTGCTAAATATATATATATGCTTAATTGTTTGAGTTCTACTCATTCAAAATAACATTCTATGACTTTATTAAGATAAAACCATGATAAATTATGAGATATGAATAGTGGATACAATGTTCAAGACTAAATATTTTGAAGTTTGAACTGTAATTCCAAATTAGAGCTACGATATTAAGAGCAAAAATCAATGAAATGAAAATATTCCTTACCAACTTAAATCTTGCCCAACTGCAACAAACTTGCAAATGAAGTACTATACCATTGCAAACCTGGAAGAAGTAATTAGAGAAATAATAATGAATGTAATTTGCATAACAAACAATTTTACTTCTTCAAACAATTTGTATTAGAAAAACTTACTTACATGATGAACGAGCAAACGTCTGAGAAAACAATTAAATCCGTGTTGATAGATGACCTACGCAAAGCTATGTAGAGGCCTATTTTTCATAAGATAGAATATAAATCATCTAACAATAAAAAAGTCTCAAATTTAATCAACATTATACAAATTACAAATTAATAATCAACTAAAATGATATACAAGAGATTTGTAGAAGGCAAGCGAAAATACTAACCATGATAGGAACCAACATTTATATATTGAAATGAAGTTCTTCAAAAAATTATAAGCATACAAATGAAGGAAGACATTTCCATTTCAGTCATTATAAACATGACTTGCACAAATATTATTCAACTCGTAAATGAATAAGAAATGAACGATTCTAATGTTCGATCAAAAGAATCCAATAGCACGAAATAAAAAGGATATTGAATTTACAATTTTAAATGGGGCAAGAAAAAATTAAATCACAATTAGAGATGAACAAGATTTACCTTTTTCAATTGAAACCGATGAAGTGCTGGGAAGTTATTAGAGATGAGAAGAAACTGAAAAAAAGAAGAAAATGGTATTGAAAACATGGATTGCAATTTATATTCCCGCCGACGCGCGGGATGATTTTTCACTTCTTAATGCGCACGGTTTATTTCCTTTTTCCTATTTTTAATTTTTAACTCTCTCTCTTTTCTGTTTATTGTAATTTTCATTTACATCAACAACACTTTTAATATTATATATTCATAATTATTAATATGAAAACTACCAAAAATGAACATCAACAATTTTAATATTATATATTCATAATTGAAAACTACCAAAAATGAAGGTGTTAGTTAAATCAATTAAATATTGTGATTCAATTATTTGGAAATAATATAATTATAAATAATATATAATATTTTGTCCTATAATAATATAATTATTTTGAAACCAAATAAATGATTATTTTATCAGAAAAATAGTATATCTACCTCTACTTAATTTAAAATTATTACGTTTGTTTTTTAAATTAAACAATAGTTTAAAACAAATTTTCCCAAAAAAAAAAACGAGCTTGCGTGAATTTAAATTACCAATACTGCGTTTTCTTGACGAATTAACAATATTTGACCAACTGACCCGATATTCAAATTATTTTACTAATTCATACTTAATTTCGTACTGTTTAAAGAAAAGTATGAATTAGTTGGAATAAAGCCAATAAAAAAATCCTCTGTTTGCCACGGATCTGGCATGATCAGATTTGTAATTATCTAATTTCTATTATCTCTTTAATTTTAATAATTTAGTTTGTAAATTTTAAATTTCAAAATGAAATATTGTGGCATGTACTAAATGTCAGTAGGGGATCCCTAATCTAACACCATACTTTAAACAACGTAATTTATAAGTAGTTTAAATTTTGTGTAATATTAGAATGCATATAATTACACGTAACATAAAATGTCCTAAAGTAAGTGTGGTAACATGTCATTTTTCTTGTAGTGCAACCCGCACTTTCGGACCAAATATACATCCCTCTTATGCATTTTCAAAAGTTTAAAGACAGAGAAGTAATCGTGGAT
>JAPKLX010000019.1:3242544-3306319 GCA_026898415.1 Leonotis leonurus | reverse complement strand
ATATATATATATATATATATATATATATATATATATATATATATATAGGATATAGATCATATACAAAAGGATTTTAAAGTAGGAAATAAGAAATAATCTGGGCCATTTAAATGGATGATCGGACGGATGAGATTAAGACCGAAAATTTTCATTTTTAATATTCATTAATCCGTTTTTTTATAGTAATTAAGGACAAATCACTAATTTAATATAAGAGAGAGAGGGAACGTGTTATAGCATAGATAGAATGTTGTGAGAAATTTAAGGGAATTAACATGAAACTGCCGTTTAATAAATATTATTAGTATTTACTTTCCATAATTATTAGATTAGAGATTTAATTCTATGAAATTAAATGCATTATTGTTCTTGTTTTAATAATTACGAGTATATACATTTGTGAACTGTTATATTCGATATTATGCATTATCAGTAGCAACTTAAATGCATTATATTATGAATTGTTAAATCAAAACAGTTCTCTGTATTTAAATGCATTGTATTTAAATGTTAAATGCATTATATTTAATTGTTAAATGCATTGTGAAAATTTAATTGAGTTACACTTATATTTACAAATGCATTGCATTTAAATGTTAAATGCATTGTATTTAACTATTAAATGCATTGTATTTTGAATGCGTATGGACGGAGTTAGAAAGTCACCATCGTCGTCAGTAACAAACTTAACTATCAATGCAACAATGTAACTGAAGTAATGCACAACTATATATTGGTTCAATGCACATTGTCCAATTTCGTAATGCAACAATGTAACTGAATCTCCTTTAATTGATGAATATGTGTTAAATTTGTGTTAAATTCGTAAATACATGTTAAATTCGTAGTAAATTCACGTATCTCATAAATATGGTAACTGAATCTCCTCTAATTGAGGAAAACCGACGGTTATGGTATAATTTCCTTAAAAATCTCACGTAATGTACTATTATGAAAACAAAGCCATTTTTAAAATTACTAAAATATCCTTCGTGCATCGTTCAAAGCGATGGAATGCACCGCCTTTTTAAGTAGATCAGATTTAATCATATCCGTCCGATCATACAAATCAATGGCTGAGATCATTTCCTATTTCCTACTTTAATTTCACTTTATACATGAACCACTCCCTATATATATATATATATATAGAATTGATATGCTGAGCGCTCCCCATGCGCGTTTGATGAGCGACTAATTACACGTATGATTCAATCTTTATACTTGTTTCCTTATATGTTCCTCTTTTCTTTGTATTTTATTATTTTATCTTATTTCCTAATTTAATTATTCAGCAGCTTTAATTCAGTTCATATATTCAACAACAGTGCTCCATTCTTTCACCCTTCATCGTCTCTCTCAAGTACGCCAGCGCCCTCATCGTCTTCATCTTCTTTCTCACGTCGGGGATTATTTTCATCTTGCTCTTTCCTCGGCGGAAAATATACTCTCTCTACTCGGTAAATCAATCGATTATTTATTTATTATTATCTCAATATTCAGAAAATTCTAATCTTACAGTAAATCATGTTCGTAAAGTTAACTTCGTATTCAAGGAGTTTTTAAATAACATAATTGATCATCAATTCTTGCTTGTTGGTTTGCCTTATGTTCTGCATGATATTTACATTTATGTTTTTTTTTCTCGATTCATGACATAAAAATATGAAGTTGCAAATTTGTATTGGTATGTTTATGGAGTGTAGTCTTAATTTATTTAATATATTTTTATTTTAGTTATTGTATTATTAACTATACAGCAATGGAAGAAGATAACAACAATCAATTATATACTCCTCAAGTTGCGGATGAACGAAAGCCAAAAGTTGGAATGATTTTTTTATCGATAGATGAGGCATTTTCCTTCTATAATCGATATGCACGAGAAACAGGATTTAGTGCGAGAATAAGCAATAGCAGGAAGCATAAGGAGACAAAGGAAATTGTTTGGAAACAAATTGTTTGCTTTAAAGAAGGTCGAACTGATGAGGCTCGTTCTATTAAACGAGCATTGACTAGTCAAACAAATACGATAAGAGTTCGTGGGGAAGTTCGAACTGATTGTAAAGCAAAGATTTCTCTAGTTAAACAACAAATTGGACCTGAGTGGAGTATTAGTACTTTCATTGAAAATCATAATCATGTCCTTTCTACTCCTTCGAAGGTGCATTTGTTACGCTCGCATCGTAGAGTTTCAACCACAAAGAGGAAATTGACTCAACATTTAGCTTATGTAGTTTTTTGTACAAGTATGGTTAGAGATGTAGTTAATAAACAAAGATGATACAGAGAGGGTGGAATTTGTTTGATTGTGATATATGAGTTAGTTATGTGAGATGTGAAGTTTTTTCTCATTAAGAATCAAAATTGAATAGATTCTTGCAAAAAACAAATACGCAATCAACTTTCTTTTTCACTTGGCTAGAGTTGCAACAATAAGATAAACATTTTTATCCTTATTTTTAATGCATTAATGATTTAATTCAACAACTCTTATAGCTAATGCACACTACACAGTAAAATGCAAATGACTTCTCAAGAAACAAAAAGTAACCTTCAAACCTTAGATTAGTTCTATCAATGATTGTCATGATAAAAATAACAAAAAAAACATCCAGAAGTTTTAGATTCAACAACCTAATATTACAAATGATGCATCTAGACATCTGGTTTTACTACAAATTGATACACCTAAATATATATGTCCAATAGACTGATTATTCTTTTTAATAAGCTCAATAGTTCTTCAATTATTTTCTTCAACAATGATATTCTTAGCTAGTACTTTCATCGAGCACTTGGCAGGTGCTCTTCATACACCTCACAAGTAAAGTGTTATTCTTGCTTTCAACTTTTTTTATTCTTAATGTTAAAAGAAAATGAGATATTACGATAATAAAATACATAATACATAATCTCCAACGTGAGAAAGAAGATGAAGACGATGAGGGCGCTGGCGTACTTGAGAGAGACGATGAAGGGTGAAAGAATGGAGCACTGTTGTTGAATATATGAACTGAATTAAAGCTGCTAAATAATTAAATTAGAAAATAAGATAAAATAATAAAATACAAAGAAAAGAGGAACATATAAGGAAACAAGTATAAAGATTGAATCATACGTGTAATTAGTCGCTCATCAAACGCGCATGGGGAGCGCTCAGCATATCAATTCTGTATATATATATATATATATATATATATATATTTACGATGTCCAAAACTCAATCGCCTTTCTTAGTTACTTATAATTAAGTGGAAATTAACTAGTGACATTATATATATACCTGCAGATTAATTTATATTAAAAACTTCCAAAAAATTTAAATCAGCTCAGACTAGCGGTCGGTTCTCTTTAGAAGTTTGATCGTTGATAGATGTAATATATATTGTATTATTCAAAGCTAGCTTATTTACAATGACGACAACTCATGAGCTTGATTTTATCATCTCCAAATTAAAGGTGTAACGTATGTAATGAGGTTATTTAAATAGCTTTATTCTTGCATGCATGCGCTGAAAAATATTTAATTATATTAACATTAAATTATATAGCCACGTACGTCATGAAGAACTCAAACCCGAAATCTATTATTTTAGACATTAATCTCACTATCGCTAGACCAAATATGTGATTTCTTGTTAATGCACGTACATCATATCCTTCCAAAAGTGTGGCTGCTAATAACGAACGTACGTATATGTCATTTCATTTAAAACTCTCTCTCCTTTTTAATTTGGTCTCAAAATGCATTCAAAAGCCATATCTATGTGAATATATAAGACGAATAAATTAAATGAGGTTAATTAAAATTAAGAACAAGTTGAATTAATCAATATTTGGATTTTTCATTGCAAAATTTGGAAGGCCGAAGCCGAATAAATACTGCATCAAAATATCATATCTCTTGGAATAATGGTGTCATAGACTCAGTGTTAATCTGTGATTGAATTAATATTAATTACCTAGATAAAACATGACATGAATCAATTTATTTTTTCTTTAATATACAACCTCTATATATATATATATATATATATATATATATATATATATATATAGTATTAACACTATTTAAGTTGTTGGAAAGTATTTATAAGTATTTTGATTTAGATTTCAAAATCTCCTCTAAAAGATGTATTTAGCCCAAAACTGAAATATGATCTTAGTCTTAATTTTCAGAATTCATATGTTAAAGACATGTCCGGCTAATGGGGTGTTCAACAAGCTATACAGAACAAGGCCAAAAAAAATAAGGGCCCAAATATTAAATGGTGGACTTGATGGGTCTATAAAATTTTAATGTATAAAAAAATCTTCTTTCTGAGAATAAAAACACAGCTCAGTTTTTATTAATTTATTATTTTCTTATTCTTCTTTTTATTTTCTCTTTTCCAAAAACATATAAAGATCAACCCATTCAAGACAACGTCTCTTACATTAATTTTTTTATGGGATTCAAATAGGAAATTTCACCCTATTTACTCACAAGAAATTTAAATCTCTCCATACTCAACAATCAAAATTTGATTCTATTTTTCATCACAAAATTTTTTTGTTTCACTTTACAACATCATAAGAACATTAAAAGTATCGGTCATCCAAAAATATTTCAAAATATTTTAAAGTTATATTTTAACAAAATATAAGAGCCTAATTTTATAATTAGCACGGTGCCTCAGTATTGATTGAGTCGGGCCTGGTTAAAGAGTTCAGTTTGCAGGTTCAAATCTGAAGAACTCTAGACTGAAGATTCAAAATCATCACTGAAATTCTCTAAATTCAGTATAGAGTCAATTCTAAAGACGCTTTCCTGAAGGTCCTCCCTGAAAGAATCTAGACTCAGAAATGTTGAAGTGTGAGATTATCGTCTACTGAAACTCTACACTGAGTTTAGCTACTGAAGTTGGTCAACCACCCTACATAGATACTACAAAAATGTTGAGTATATGCAACAAATTGTGTGAGAAAATTTTTGTTTTGTTACATTTGCATATCATATGTGAGTATATATTCTCACATTAATCCTCAAAATTCATATCTAATGTGAGAAAATCATATTTTTCTTGCATTATACTATATGTGAGGACCATAATACGACGAGTCTGTAACAAAATTTATTTCCTTACATATGATCCTATGTAATGACATAATAATTTTTTGTTGACAAAAAATTTATGGCAAATAATCACTTTTTTGTTTTAATATAATTTCCTCACATATGATATGCAAATGTAACAAAATTTATTTTCCTTACATAAATTTATTACGTGTACTCAATTTTGTTGTGAATACTCTAGCAATTAAATCATGTCAATCAATTAGTCGATTTAAGTTTTCTTCTACATATAAATTGTGTATCTCAATTAGGGATGGCAATGGGCCGGGCTTCCCTATGTCAAGGCCCGACCCATGACCCGGTCGGGCCTAAAAATCAGGCCTATATAAATCGGGCGGGCTTGGGTCGGGTCCGTGATTTTTTAAATATTTTTTTCTCTATTATTTTTATTTTTAATAAATTAAAAAATATATAATCTACTTTTTTTTTAAATTTCCACTTTATATATTTTAACAACTATTTATACTTTTAAATGCAAATAAATAATAAATCCGAACTTATTTAGTTATATATCTTATTTAATATGTTTATTAATTTATATTTATTATATATTAATTACAATAATAATATTTATACTATTTTATATTTATAATTTATATATTAAATATAATAATGTCGGGTTGGGCTTAGACAGACCTAAAAATTGGCTCAAGCCCGCCTATCGGACTTAAGATTTTGGCTCAAACCTGACCCATGACGTCATCGGGTCGGACTTGGGCGTCTCATTATCATCGGGTTTGGGCGGGCGTGGGTCGGATCGGTCTAAATTGTCATCCTTGATCTCAACTCCAAAAAGAAAGAGATAAGAAAAAAACAACAAAAACTTGAAAAATAAAGCATAAAAAACGATTTTAGATATTTTCTTTTCTATTTAATTTCCTTTAGTTTGATGTAAATTAATGTCTTGATTAGGAGATTTCCATTTGATAATTAAATTGAATTCTTTACAATCATATATGGATGCAACATGGTCTAATCGCATTCAAAAAAATATAAATTAATGTGCTAATATTTAAATGTACGTACTATATATACTGAGATTTTTTTTTTCTATTGAGAAAAGGCAGATTAAGTAGTCCTTGCTATGAAAATAAACACAGTATAAAACTTAATAGATCTCACTGTATAGCTAATTAAGGGCAATTTTATGATTAATTTTTAAAAAATATACTTAAACAAATCAGTTAAAAACGGACTGCAGAAGTAAAGATACATTTACGAAATGCGTTTATTCACACGGAATAAATTGAGATTGAAACAAAATTCAACCTAAATTCGTGATTGAATTGATTTGAAATGGAAAAGATTTCTACCTATATCCATGTCTCCCACTCTAAAATATTTACTCCACATTATTATTGGAAATATATATAAATATATATTTCTTAATTATATTATTAACTATGTTCGCAATCTCTTTATTTAATTAATAGTGTAACAAAAATATATAAACCTATAATTATATTCTATAAGATAATAACAAACATAGCTAATATTAGGAAATTTGTAATTTCAGCATAATGCACTGATCATGATATGCCATTAACTTGTAAGAAAATATTTAGTTATTTTCTACAAAAATACAAAAGACTAAAAGGAAGTGAACCCATGCCTTAGAAAAGTGATCACTCCTTATATTGGCACTTTCATTATAATATTAGAAAAGGAAAAAAAGATGTGCCAATACTCCTGGTTAAGTTATATTCTATATTTTTTTAATTAATTATCAGTTGCGCAGATGTTTATTTCAAGAAAAGTATATTTATAATTAATCCAAACAATATAGCTTTCTTCATACCATACATGTTTCCATTGATAAATAATGTTTTCATTTAATGGATTTTAATATAATTAAATTAAGTTCTGAATTCAATAAATTTTACTAGTGGACACTTTTTCGAAAAGAAGATCGTTCCATTCCAGCCCAATTTATTTGGGTTTATTCATTTATTATTATTTTATTTTGTCTTTAAAAATATTATTTTATGCACATGATATTCATCAGAAGTGGAGTATTTTTTTTTTTTGAGAAATGAAATAACTGAAGTCGATGTAGAATTTTGACCATGGAATCTCAACCGTATTTTTTCAGTTATGCAAACCATAGAAAATTAGCAGTTAATAATACCACATAAAAACAACTTCATCAGCATTAATTCATATAAGGAATATATAAATATAAATATAAATTAATGTCTTTTCATTTTTAACCTTTCACATATCCAACAATGCAATTCTAACTAAGAGAAATGAGCATATCACATTAAAAATGACTTCATCCGCATTCAAGGAGGAATTAATTTTCGTGACTCTTCAATTGTGCTTTGACCCATTAAACCCACGTCCATATATAGATCTTTCTCCCATCGTTCTAAGTTGTAACATCTCTAGAGAATAAATTGATTAATCCTTCGCAAGTAGTTCTTGAAAAATGGCAACCAAATTCGTCTTCAACAATTCTTCACTAGTGTTTCTCTTGCTCTCGTGCATTGTAAGTGTTGTTAGTAGTCATGGTCCTCATGGATTGCCTCCCAAGTTCTTCAACGTGGTCCACTATGGTGCTGCCGGAGACGGGACCACCGACAATGCTCAGGTACGGTACGTGTTGAGTTTGAGTTCGAATTCGAGCTTTATAATACTATATGTTTGATCAAATGATAATTTTTAATGTTGTGTGTCATAAGTGTACTAATGTAAGTGTAGTTGTAATTTTGTTGATATTAGGCATTTTTGGAAGCATGGAAAGATGCGTGTGCATATAATGGGAGGAGTAGGGTTTGGATACCAAGTGGGAGATTCTTGTTAAGTACAGTTTCATTTGAAGGCTCATGCAATGGCTCAATGGTGTTTCTCATCAAGGGAACTCTTCTGGCCCCAGCCGATCGCTTCTTTACCGACACATGGATCGCTTTCCGATACGTCGGAGATTTGACTTTGAAAGGTGGTGGCGTTTTGGATGGCCAAGGCCATTCTGCTTGGCATTATAATGATTGCAAAACCAACCCCCACTGCAAGCCTCTTCCTGTTGTTAGTCTCATTCTCTCCTTCTAAGTGTTATGTGTGTTTTATTTCATTCTAGGATGCAAGGATTTTGTGTCTTAATTCTTGATTTTATTATGTGCGTGCAGTCATTGAGGTTTGATTTTGTAAGAAACTCGAGGGTTCAAAACATAGCCTCAATCAACAGCAAGAGCGCCCATTTCAACATATTTGCTTGCGAAAACGTGAGCATAAGCCATGTAAGAATATCGGCTCCCTCGGACAGCCCCAACACAGATGGGATTCACATAGGCAGCTCAACCAATATCAAGATTTCCAACTCTGTCATCGGCACCGGTGATGACTGCGTCTCCATGGTTTCCGGGAGCCAATCCATCATGATAAATGATGTCGCTTGTGGGCCCGGCCACGGCATCAGCATCGGGAGCCTAGGCAGAGGCCATGAGCATGAGTATGTGAAGGGGATAACCGTCAAGAACTGCAGCTTTATAGGCTCAGAGAATGGTGTTAGGATTAAAACATGGTCACCCTCTTCATACAGTATTGCTTCTGGTTTAGTTTTTGAGAATATTGTTATGAAAAATTCCAAGAATCCTGTTGTTATTGATCAGCAGTACTGCCCATCTCCTCATTGCTACCTGCAGGTAATTGTGGACATTTTCTTTGTCATTTAACTTCAATAAATAGTTATTGATCATTGCTTTGGGTTCTTTGAAAAAACACATATAGGAGCACTCAAGTTCAGCAGTACAGATTCAAGATGTGACTTTCAAGAACATACATGGAGTATCGGGTACGGAGGTGGCGTTGAAACTGCAATGCAGTGAGGCTATGCCGTGCAAGAACGTGAAGCTCATCGACATAGACTTGGCTTACAACGGCCCCTCGGGGAGGAAGGCGACGTCGCTTTGCTCGCATGTCATAGGCTCCTCTTATGGGAAACTTGTCCCTTCTGGTTGTGTATAGGTTTTTCAGTCAGTTTGTATTTGACTTCTGTCAATTTCCTCATGAATTTGTTTTCCTTTTAGTTCGTGTGTTAAAAGTTTTCGTTGAATTAGACTTTCGTTGTGAATAACTACTTGAACTGTGGAAACTAATGGTGTGAATTTATGAGGTATATGATTTGTCCCACACCGCTATCCCAGTGAAAGAAGAGGGGTGATTAAGTGTATAAAAAGTGGATTGTGAAACTTGGAAACATACTTACCTGGACGGGGTCAATGGGGGATCATTAAGGCCCATGGCCTAGATTGGAGGCTTCCATTGCACTCTGGAAGGGCTCCCGTCTAAGGTCGGCCCAAGTGGTCGAGCCTGCGTCATAATTTGTGGTAGTGGGGGCCTGCGTTCGCGCGGTCCCTGCCCTATTCCTAGTCCAATTTTTTAGCCTCTGACCCTATTTTGTTCGATTTATTTTGCCGCACTGTTTGGTGTTTTCAAGCCAATCCACATTGAATCTAATTGTTTTTGTTTTTGTAACATTGTTTTAATTTTTTCACGAATTATCCGTTTTGCTGTTCAATTTGTAATGATAATGTATATAATATGCGAGTCTTTCTAATGATTTCTGAGGTCAAAGCATATATTGCATTTCATGTGTAGAGTTTGAAGATATAAAATTTCAATTTTTCTCAAATAATTTGTTTGCTTGCATGGTATATACCTGAAAGGAGGAAAATTCCATATTGAGGCGTGTAGCTTTTATTTTTCTTTGAGGCTTTGGTTACGCTCATAAAAAATTATGTGCTCGAGATTACTCTATAATGTATACATGTTATATTATATTTCTGACTATAGTATCCAATTTTACCCCAAAAAAGTTTAGTTTCAATCAAGAAGAATAAAATTGGAAGCGTCGACAAAGATCCCTCCAGCAGTAGCAGAATACTTTATGGAGTTCTTTCTGACCTGAGCATGAGATTCAGCTTCTTGTTGGAACATCTTCACCAGCTGCTGAAGCTCCAGTTTTCGCACCTCCGCCTTCTCTTCCATCACCGGCCTTTTCCATCCCAGATACACCAATCCAATCCCTATCAGCACCGCCCCTACTAACACCAGTCCTCCACAAAACATCAGAAACGCATAAGGCCCGCCCCCCGATCCCGGTATTCCATCCACATTTATTCCCCATAGCCCCGTTATGATGGTTAGAATCAGCCCACAACCTCCAAAAACACCAAGGTTATGTTGCACGTGCAGGCTCTGATCCTGAGATAAAACAAAATGTGTCGGAATCTTATTGATCACTTTCATTTTATTATTCAATAACAAAATAATAAAAGGCATGCAAAGGTTGTGACAAAATATGATGTTTGCACCTGCAGCCATGCTCGGACAGTGCTCTGCATCGCGTCTTGTATTGTAAACAAGCGACCACGGACTGCTTCTTGCTCATGAATCATTTCCCGTGTGCTCTTTTTCAATATTTGGAGCATACTCCTTGCAGCATTGCCTCGAACGTGTTGGAGAAGTTCGAATAGTATCTCCTCCCTCGCGTGTAGAGCCCATTTTACTCTGATAACCTGGAAGATGAAGAGATTGCCTGCCCTCTTTGTTAAAAAAGATTTTACTTAGCTATGAGAGATCCAGTTTGAAATAAGAATTTTACTTACTTGTGTAGAAAGCCTTCTAATTTCTTGGTTCAATATTATACTGAACATATGCATGTCCTCATGAGTTCTCCTACGAATATGAAGTTTAATACAGCCCAAATTAGATTCTTTCAAAGTAAAGTAAAGCACTATCTTGCTTCATTATAGAATAATATGAACGGTTACCTATTCATGAACTTCAGTTCGACTTCATCTGCAGCCCCAAAGATGTACTTACGGAATAATCTAGAAACACAAACATGTATGTTCTGAAATCAATATCATCATGGATGTGAACAAGGAGCGAGTAACATATTTTAGCAGCAAGGGAAAGAGATTAACCTATCATCCCAGCGAGCAAGGCGAGAGGCGAGAAGGGCTATCACCTCATGACTCGTTCGTGGTGTATTACTGCCTCCCGCTGCAAGGAGTTCCTAATCCAACAATGGCATCTAACCATGAGATTATGATTCTTAAATTTTAGTTTTTAACATTCTGTAATGGAAAATCGACAAACCTGAACTTCTGAAACGCCTAATACATTAATGTTTGAAGATGACCCTTTAATGTGCAATGCAGTCAGCAAAAAGTTCTGTGCTTGCCAAGATCGAATCACGACCGGGATATCATCTTCTTCCGCATAAGGATCACCCACTGATTGTCCCAACAGCTCGAACAGTAGCCCACCGGCAACTCTGACCGGAACCTGTTTATTAAAAAAATTAAGTTACAAACTTATTCATTTACTATTTCATCATAGTGATGATAATTCAAAAACCATATTCAATATGAAGCAGATAGTATGTCTAGTTTTGTATATAGTCAAAGTGTTTCATAATCCTGTACTTAAAACCAATTCTTGATCTCTTAGGACAACCTAGATAATTCATCACAGCATGAAGGACGACCTAATCCGAATTCTATACTGAATAATGATTTTTCTTGATCTCTTAAGATCTAAATGTTTACCTCGTATAAAAGGTGTTTCATTCGTTCACTTATAAGCATACTCTCATCTCTCAAGGCAGTGCTAATTGCAGGATGCAACCATTGAGCATTGTTCAACCATGAAGTGATAAAAGGGTGACCTGCATCTACGTGGCACCACCACGTGGGTCCCACGGGATGTTCCCAGTAAGGAGCTGCAACGTCTGCCACAGTCACGTCATCTTCATCATCCAGATCAACAGACCGAAAAGCCCAAACAGAATCAACTTGGACAGTCTGAAGCAGTTGAGATATCCTATTCCAGCCAATTGGTATCCAATAATTTCCTAGATATCTTTCGGGCGAACTTGGATGATTTTCTTGACTTTGAAGAGTATTGGCATCATAAGCTTCAGGATCTACATAGGTGCCATTGTTACTGAAATGAGGCTTTTTATTGCTACCTCTTATGAATTCAAATGCACATATTAGCCCTTCAGTCCATAGCTCACCGCCAAAAGTGACATCCCTGCATATGTGCTGTTTGTGACTTTCTTGTTTTGTCGGATCATTGCACATTGCTTCCACCAGAAGTTGAAGCAGAACAACATACCCAGAAACCTTAAGATAATGATTCTATGAGTTCCGGCATCTACCTGAAAAGTAAAATGCAGAAATAAAAACTTTGACACATCATAAAAACCCGAAAATTCATCAACTCAAAACAAGAAGCAGTTTAGCGACCAGTATAGAATCTATATCTGAAATGTTATCATGCATGTTCTTACTGCTAAAAACAGAATTTTTTAAGGCGTTGAAGGTGTGACTACTTCAATAATTAGACATACATTTACCATATACATGAACTAATCAGCACTTACATCAAGACAACATTCAAAGAAAGTAAATTTCTTTGTAATATTAGTGCATATAATTATCACTCATCCCTTATTCCGTTGCTTACATTGGGTGATAGCTTACATATAGATCAATTAAACTTGCAACAATCATTCAAATACCCAATCCAATCTTATACATTCAACCTAATCTATCGCTTTAAGTAAACTTCCCCTACATAAAATTTCCTAATGCAAGGTTAAATTGCTCGATGGATTCATAAATTATACAAAATCAGAAACGGACTCGAATCATCGATCAAGTTTCAAAGCATTACTTCACAATCATCGATCAAAATAAGCAATAATGAGAAACAACACATGGAAAAGTACAGAGATATATTAGCTCTTTATACCTCAAGAAGTGGGGATGGAACACACTAGAGATTTGAGGAATATGCTTATGATTATTATAGTTGGATAAATCAATAATCTTCAAATGGGCTCATCCGAATGTTGAGTCTTGTGGCATATAATAAATGACTATTTGGAAGTGGGAGCGATGCCAAAAGAAGATAAAATATGAAAAAAGGTACTTCCCTCCACCAAAATGGTATGTTTTGTCATTTTGGAATGTCCACGAAAATGTTTTATATTTGAAACTTTCCTTTTATAGTGAGTGGACTCACTATATCCACTACACATAATTCAATTTAAAATAATATTTTAAGTGAACCCAAACTCCACTAACTACATATCTCTATTAAAGTCAAAACAAAATATTAAAACTCGTGTCGGGTCAAACCGTAAACCATTTTCATGGACGGACCCAAACTCCACTAACTACATATCCCTATTAAAGTCAAAATATTAAAACTCGTGTCGGGTCAAACCATAAACCATTTTCATGGACGGGAGGGAGTAGTATTCCCTCCCCCACCGCCCTAATTTTGGCCATATTTTCTTATTGAGTTGTTCACTAAAAATAATTACTTTCTCAAAAAGTAAATAATTTTACCTTTAAAATACAACACTTCTAATATTTTAAGTCGTGGCCATAATGGTAGTTTTTAAAAGAAAAACCCAGTAAAAACTACCATTATAGACATTAGAAACTAGTTTTTTATGGCCATCTTGTATAACTTTTTGTCTTTTGCCTTTTCTGTCTCCGTCTTTTTTGCATTCGTTTGTTTTTTTCCCCTCTTATAAATTGGTTATTGTTGTACTCCCTCCGTCCCACTACACTTGGCACACTTTCTATTTTGGGACGTCCCAATAAACATGGCACATTCCTAAAATAGAAATAACTTAATCTCTTATTCTATTAGATTAGCACCTAATACACTTAAGTTAAGACTAAATAATTTAATCTTTAATTTATCAAAAAAACCCCCCAAACAAATGAAACCCTACTCATTCACCTTATCTCTCCAACGCCGCACACCACACTTTTCATCTGCTCCTCTCTCTCTCTGTTCTTGACTCCACACTTCTTCATTTTCTCTCACCCCCACCGATCAACTACTCACCTCACCTCCACCTTAGATTGGTTGATAGCATGAATGGTTCTTCATTCCCTCACCTCCACCGATCAATTACTCTACTTCTAAGCCCCTACGAACCAGATGAGAAAACCTTTGTTTCTTCTTCATTTTCCCAGATCGATGAAGAAACAATTGTTTCTGAGATCGAAGAAGAAGATGTTTGTGAGAGTGAGAAGGAGAATTCCCTAAACCCCTATGGAACCGATGATGAAACCCTAGTTTCAGAGGTTATAGCGAGAGATGATGAAACCCTAGTTCCTGAGACTGATATGAGGATGATATGCGATAGTTTGTCCCCGTCACCTGAAGCGTTGGCAAGTGCGCCACCGCCCCTCGCAGATCCAGGGGTTGTGGTCCTTGTGGATCTGGAAATGCTCTCCCCGGTGGTGCGCCACCCGTTGCAGATCCAGGCGAGGAAGAACACCGTGGTTCTAAGATGTTGCTCATTCTGCTCCCTTTATACTCCAGCATCCTGTTCTCTTATGTTGGGGCCTTGGGTGAGCCAGAGAGGAGATGGGTCTCTGTTGCGCCGCCGCCCGTCTTCAATCAGCGCAGGCTGGTGACCAAACGAAAGCTGATTTTTGAGGATTGGTAATATCTTTCCAACTTTTACTATGATGTGATTATGATTATGGGACTGAGATGCATATTTGATTCTTAGGTCAAAGTGGTTTCTGTGGGAAGGTTATGGTTCTGAAATGATGATTTACAGCACACACAAGTCTTAGGTCAAAGAGGTTTCTGTGATTCTTCAATCATAAGATGAGATTCCTCTTTAAGAGATTTCTATGTGAGATAGATTTATGTGATTTAGAGGTTTCTGTGTGTTGCTGATTTATGAAGATATTGTTTATGTGTTGCTGATTTCTGAAGAGCTTTCTGAAGAGGCTTATGTGTTTGTTGTTGTGGTTTGTGTTTGTGGTTTGTGTTTCCTTTGTAAACTGTACAATGTTACTGTCATTTAGAGGTTTATGTGATTTAGAGGTTTCTGTGAATGCATACATTATCTGTTGCTGATTTCTGAAGAGGTTTCTGAAGAGGCTTATGTGTTTGTGTTTGTGGTTTGTGTTTGTGCTTTGTGTGATGCATATTTGTAAACTGTGATTTAGAGATTTATGTGAATGTATACATTAAGGATAAAAAAAATCCATTAACAAAAAGTTGTTCCATTTACAAAAAGTTTTCCCTTCACAAAAAGTTGTTGCACACTACTGCAGCACACTACTGCTGCAGATTTCTGTGAATGCACACTACTGCTGCATTTACAAAAAATTTCCAGTTTGCAATCTGCACACTACTGCTGCATTACCAAGTTCTGAAAACCTAAGGCATCCAATAATCCCAACATCCACTCTCCACTTCCTTTTTCAATCAAATGTGTCATGCAGTCTCGCACTAAGTCCACTGAGACTTCCAAGTTGTTTGGAAGTCTTTCTTCCCTAATCAATGCTCCTTTTTTCATATGTGGAATTTTATAACAATTTTGGCCCTTTACCTTCATTATTTCAACCATGCAAGTTTGTAGAGATAAAAACACTTTGTTTAATGTTGAATGTGATAGCTCTTCAAATGATTGTTCTACTGCACTTACTAGTTCATCAACTGTCTTGCATAACTTTTCTAGTTGAATTGATTGTATTGCCCTGAACTAACCAAGGTCGTTAACATTAGTATCCGGAGAATTAGGCGGCTGCTGCACTAGATGGAAGTTGAATCCATCACTGCAAGCTACTTCTCTAAATACTGAATCTAAGTCCTTTATGTGAGGCTTGGCGTTATCCTGTTGTATGTAAACATGTTTACTTGCAAAAGGTGGCCATTTTGCCTTAATACTTGGAATAATCTGAAAATGCACATCAATATCTCTTAAAATTTCAGATTGCATAAACTGAAAACTAAAGAAGATAACAATATAAACTGAAAATGAAAAGACTTAACATTTCAGATTGCATAAACTGAAAACTAAAAGACTTAACATTTCAGATTACATTTGGCACAAATATGAACTGTTTTCTGTACCTTATTAACTAAACAATCTCTGATGACTTCTTTTGTTATTGAGTCGATTGCTTTAGTCTCTAATGTTCCTGCTGGTCGATTTCTGCTTGACCTCTTTGCTGCCACTTTTTCTGTGAAGGGATAAATCCCTATCTTGCCATCAAATAAAACCGAACCATCATCTGAAAATATAGGCCTACAGACTGCACACATGAACATCACCTTAGTGATGAATTTTTTATTTTTACAACTCCTATGTGGTTCTGCTTCTGCTGGAGTTAGATAATATCGTTGTGTGCCTCTAGTCATGTAAAACCACTTTTCATCTATGTGTACAATGTTTTGCATGTTCTTAAACCTTAACACATTAAGAATTCTATCTAGTTCTAATGCTTCTAGGGAAAACCTAAGTCTAAGCAATTTATTTGGAGCTATAAGATCAGGCCTTATAGCACTTGTGTGTGCTCTGATCAGACCACTTCTAACCCATCTTCCCACTGTAGTTTTTGAGCAACTAATGCCAAGAGCCAAATTCCTTATGGTTCCTCTTTTGTGAAGCTCTAAACTTGAAATCAAATCTAAATTAATCTACACTCTACGACCTTGCCTTGTGTTTGATTTACCAGTTTGTAGCACCATGACTTCACCTCTTTCTTGTCGTTTTCTTGCATCTGACCAGATTCGTTGGACGGTTCGTCGGCTGCTCGAGAATTTCACCACAGCCGCCTGAAGTTGCCCCTTCTGCAGCCTGCCGTTGATGCTACCTTTAAGGAGAAAATTCACCAGCTGCATTTTCTCCCCCATGCTAAAATCAGGCCTTCTCATGTTTTTGGAATTTTAGAAGTGAGGCTGTATTTTTGGAATTTTAGAAGTGAGGATGTATTTTTGGAATTTTAGAAGTGAATCTGTATTTTGACTATGTAATGAATGTTTATTTATATGTGAAGTTTAGAAAACCATCTCAGATTTATTGGAGGGAAATGAAAATTTGGAATGTTTAGTTCCAAAAAAAAAACTTGCGCCAGTTTAAATTTAAATTTCAATTAGTTTCAGTTTTCTTGTTTATTCAGTTTAAATTTCAATTAGTTTCAGTTTAAGAATTTCAAATAATGAAATTAAAAGTAAATGATCAGATTAATTTTGGTTTACTGATTGCTTTAAAAATGAATTGGTTGTGTTACGTAAATGCTCAGTTAATTAAGGTTTAAGATTTATAAGTTCAAATAATAGTGAAATTAAAAGTAAATAACAAAATTTAAATACTTAAAAAATTTATTTAAAATAATCATCAATATTAAAAACGAAAATGACAAAATACTGTCAATTTATTAATTACACATCATTTTACAACTTAAACATATCCCCTTACAACACTTAAATAAGTTAAACACCACATTCTTAATAACCGTGCCCAAAAAAAGGCGTCATGCTTACCGGGACGGAGGGAGTAGTAAAGAAAGAAAAAAAATAAATAATTTTTAAAAGATGATCAGTCATATTAAAAGTCAGAAAAATTGGTTCACGATGGGACACACTCTTAGAGGGAGATAAAGTATGAAAAAACAGCGGGTGGGTTGCGGGAGATCCGGGCAAGGGCGGCAGGTGGGACGTGGGAAATCCAAGGGAGCGCCTGGCGCTGTGGGTGGGCGACGCGGGCGGCCGGGCGCTGGGTCCAGCGTCCGCCTCTAGGCGCGGGCGTTTGGCCCGATTCTGGCGTTGCGTGGTGTAGCCTCCCGCGCTCCTATTTTTTTTTTTTTTGAATTTTCGTTTTTTTTTTATTTTTTAATTCATCTATAAATACCATATTTCAATCTTACATTTTCACATATCTTCATCAATTCTTCAATCTTTCAACTATCTTTCTTCAACCATTTTTATTACAAGTTAGCAAAAAAAAAATGGATGAGCAATTCAATAGATTTCTATACCGAAATCAAGGTGGAAGCTCCAATAATCAAAGTTAGGACAATTTATCGTCCGGAGTTCCATATTATCAAAGCCAAAATTCTCCCTTCTCTTCCTCTCAATTTTCACCCTCTCAATTCAACCCTCTTTTCCTCTTTTCTACTCTACTCCTTATCTCTGCCAAACTTATTCGGGCCAACAATTTTCATTTCCTCCGTATTCACCCCAATTCGCTTCTCAACCATCTCCTACATTCTCAACCGCTTCCTCCGGGGGAGCCGGAGGAATCGACAGAATCAACTTAAATGATTCCTTCGACGATTTTACGGACGAGACTCTTGCTCTCTCTCTCTCCAAATGTGGCGCTCGAACAAAAGTGGATGTTGCCTACACCGATGCGGATGACATCGTACTTTGCCGCACTTGTCTCGACAAGCCAAGACCCCATCGTCGGCAACAACCAAAAAGGCTCAGGCCTATTGAAAACGAATCACCAACTCCTTCAATCGACAATGCAACCAGCCGAAGCCTCGAACTATCCGACAATTGAAGTATCATTGGTGTCGTATTCAAAATACGACCCGGGAGTTTTGTGTCATCTACAACCGGTGCTCCGATCAATGGACAAGCAGCAACTCCGACCACGACATCTAACAAAAGGTGTTGGCAGAGTATAAACAAACCAAAAGGTCGGAGTCCAAATACCGACATTGTTGGGAGATTTTGCGAAACACGCAAAAATTACAACGCGTTGTTCCAAGCATCCCCGCCAACAAAAGGGGCAAAAACAATATGGGGGAAGAGTTCACGAGCGACTCAACCCAAGGAGGCAACACCCAACCCGAACCCGAGAAACGTCCGATGGGGACGAAGGCCACAAAAAGAAAAGGGAAGGGTAAAGCCTCCGCCTCCGAGCAACCTGGTAACGAAGCGTTGGAAGCTTTGAAGGTAAGTTCCGACGCAATTATAACATTCACGTACGACACAACAAGACTTGCTTATTATAAGATCTTGTTGAAGGATACGTCGAGGATGACCCCTGAGAAACTCGAGCTACACAACACGATGTGTGCTCAAATTAGAAGTAGGTTTTATTTTTAGTTTAGTTGTTTTTAATTATTGTAATTTTCAATTCTAATGTTGTATTTTTAATTTCTAAGTTAGGATTTAAATTATGTATTGTACTTTCTATTTCTAAATTAGGATTTTAAATTATGTATTGTACTTTCTATTTCAATTTGAATGTTGTCTTTTAATTATTGTAATTTTTTTTAATTTTTGTTTTTTAATGTTTTTTTTCTCATTTTTTAAAATTAATATTTAAATTCAATAAAACAAATTAAATATAAAATAAAATTTAATTACATATTTATTAATTTAAATTAATAAATTTAATACATAACAAATATCCAAAATAAAAAAAATACATCCATCATAAAAAACGAAACAAGTATGGGACTCCGGAGTCCCAAAGTGAGAGACTCTCACTGCTACCTACCAACAAAACATTTCCAACATTTGTGTACCCCACACAAAAAAATTACATTTATTTACGAAAATGTCACCGAGACTCTCTTTTGAGAAACCCTTATTGTGGATGCTCTTAGATTCAATGCACATGCATGTCACGGTATTTTACCTGATAAAAATATTGGGAAAATAGGTTATAAAATTCAGTTATAAATAGTCCGTCCGTTACAATAAGTATGACACAAAACTTTTAGGCACGGTTATTAAGGAGAGTGTATAAAGTAGTGTAAAAGTGATAAAGATGGCAGGGTCCACACCTTTTTAAAGGGATAACTTTTATTATTTTAGGAATGTGTCAAGATTAGTGGGACGTCCAAATAAGAGAATTGTGTCAAGTTTAGTGAGGCGGAGGGACTAACAAACTTAAAGATTAAATTAATAAAATAAAATATGTAATTATATTCTAAATTAAATAGAATAAGTATTCTTAGTCATAAGGAATTTAATGGTTGACAAACTTAGATACTCCATACGTCCTACTTCATTAGACTCATTTTATATTCAATTGAGTATAATATTATAATCAAACGGGTCTATGAAGTGAGACAGAGAGAGTAATATATAGAGTATTTTGATGAAATTAGTATTTCTTTATTTATTTGTATTATTAATTATTTTTTAGATATATTATATGAAATTGATTAATATAAGTATCGAGCCAAAAATATTTGTATTAACAAAAATAATATTTTGATATGTAGTATTTTTCCCTTCTGTATCTGTTCATAGTAACAGTAACACCATTGATTTTATAGACTAGTAATTTTTTACTAGTGTTTCTTTTCTTATTTATTCCTTTCTCTTTTAGTTTTTTCCGTTCCTAATATCTATTGATCTTGACTAACACTAAGAACAAAAGCAACAGCATTGAAATGAAGTTTAATTATATTATATATGATGCTGAAATTACAACTGCTCCCATTCGCCTAATTATCCTAACACCATCTTTATCGACAACCATATTTTCAATTCAACCTTCGCACATTTATATTATTATATTCATTTCTTTCTCTTCTATAAATTTATTATTCCTTCCACCCACTCACCTTCATTTTTATAGGTTTATCAATGATCTCATTTTCAACCCAACCTTCTCACTTTTATATTTTTTAAATTAATTTTCTATATATTGTTATTTAATTAATTTTTTTAATAATTTAATTATGTAAAATAAATTAATAATATAAATAATAAATTTAAATTTATATTAAATTCAGAATTTTCAAATAAATATAGAAATTACAATAACTAAAACAAAAAAATCAAAATAAACAACTGATCACCGAATAATTATAAGAAAATTACATATTTAATTATCATCACCAAATTTTTGCCAACGATGAGATGAACACAAAAAATAGATATGAAATGTTAATGAAAAAAAATTTAAATTGTAAAAAATTATGTCAAAATTGACGTCTATTTATAAAGGAGAAAAAAATAAAAATTTTGATATAATTTATATATTTTTATAATATATTATACAAAAATTAAATTGATTTTATCATAATATTATGATTAAAGGTAAATTAAAAAAAAGTAATAAATAGTGGGTGGTCAAGGTCTGTAAACTCTTTCAAACCCACCCACCATTTTTTTCATAATCAATTTTTTCTTTTTTGTAATAGTAAAAAAGGTGGGTGCCCCGACCCACCTTGGAGCCGATATAGGCAGTCTAATTATATGAACCCAGTCTTGAAATTTTTATCAGTGATGGAGAAATAAGCATGAAATGCGTAATGCAGAAACAATCTCAACAAAACCAACAAGAACACAATGATGATGATGATGATGCATGGGTACTAGACGAAACCACATAATCAAAACGATAAATATGTCAAACAAGTGTGTTCTTATTATTACTAGAAATTAATAAATTCCATAGGAATTGAACAAGACCAGAGTTGTAGCCCTGCTGCTGCTGATGCTGCTATACACTTGGTCTAACTCTCTGAACTCAGAAATTGAAACAGCCCCCTCTGTCTATACATATACTTCCGACTTTCACCCACCTCTATATTACTCTACTATACAGCGACAAAAATCAGACGAAAATCTACGGGTATAAACAAGAACGGAGCTAAATGTCCAAAAGGGGAAGAGATGAAGAATGCAGCATAGATATAGAGATGGTTGCATCGTCGCATTCATCTTCCTTCAGCTCTGCCAGAATACGTACCACACACACAAAGTGCTGCTCTGGCTAATGTAATACTACATTCTTCCACAAGATTTCAGAAAAATGGGGAAAAAAAGATCCATCACGATATAAAGTGAGGACACCACCTAGTACAAGTTTCACCATATGAACAATTGACCTCCGACTATCAACAGAAACTAAAGTTATATGCAAAATTATACATAAATATGCGCTTATTTTATTGGCTTTTAAACATCAAAATCACCCTTTGGGCTGTCCAGAGAGTCTCCCGCGTACGATCCATCTGGCTGTAGGATGAAGATATTAAGATTGCCAGACGGGAAAGATTCCTGAGCGTCCCAAGACAAGCATGCATAGTTAAAACAGTAGAAAAAGCTCAAGAGAAACTTATGTTCAACAAAAATTAAGTGCAGTGCCACATTATCTTATATCGTATGAGTAATAAACGTGTACCAGATCACTAGTGCCTTGGCCTTCTGATTGGAAAACAATGGGCCTGCAACGCTTGTCTTCATTCATCAAGCTTGAATTCTGAAAGTGTGAAATGAGAGCAATCTTTCCTTGAATTCTTGCATATGCCAATGACGCAACCTTTTCACTATTGAACTTTTCCCATTTCTTTCCATTGAATGCCTGCAATGATCAACGATGTGTCTTGAGCAGAGAGCGTAAAAGTAAAGATATTCACCCTATTATGTTGTTTTGAAATGATCAGATGGAACACAAACCTCGTAGAAGGTGATGATGTGGGATGGCGACACCATATTTATGAAGGCATACCCAACATTGCATTTGTTCTGTTTTCATACAACGTAAATTAATTTCCTTTTTCAAGATTACTGAAAATGAGAAAAAGAAGTGTACTCCACTATATTACCTTAAAATCTATTGGCAAGTAGAGAAAATCATATGTGCCCTTGTGGGTTTCATCAATAGCAGCGAGAAGCATCTTCGAAGTGTACCTAAAGAGATCGGATAAATCATAAATATAAAATGTGTTATTGATATCAATAACATTACCTGAAGAAACAATTTTTGAGTTCTTACTTATTTGGTATATTCTTGATCATCAAGGTAGTTCTGCTATCTTCGCCGCTCATAATCTTCTCCAAATCGAGTTGGTATTGCTTTTTGTTATCCATTTGGCTTCCGCTATCGGCCCTTCTACTTCGACCGCGATCAATCATGCCATCGGTGCTCATCACTCCAAAAGACCCATTCCCATAATATAGAGGGCCATTTCTTGTCATTGACATCATTCTTGAACTAGGAGAGCCACTTTCAGTGTAGTTTCCAGGAAAAGCAACTCCTATGTTCACAGCATGGGTCCCACTACTGCGACCGAAATTTGTAGCTCCGAATGCTGCCTGGTTCATATAAGAAGTTTCCGGAGAATCAGGGAAAAAACCGAGATGCCTTTCCAGTTGAATACCAGATGGAGCAGATCCAACATGGTGGTGTGACCCAAGAAAGGGACCGCGCTGACTAGGATAAGGGAAACCAACTCCCTGCCCACTGGAGGGAAAAGGGTGGGCCTTTAATGAAGATGACCATGCTGATGAGGTGGCATGCTCTGATTGGACAGAGGGGCTTCCCCAAAGAAATTGAGGACCAGTGAGCGTCCCAACGCTGGATGGCTTGGAATAATCAAAGGATGAGACAGGCCCAGAACTGGAACTTATGTTTTGATCAGGAACAGAAAAGTGATTCTGAAATGCCACTCCTTTGCTGATCCTTCCGGGATCTTTACCAATGGGAGCGATTTTCACGGGATTTGATGCATGAGAAGGAAGAATAGAAGCCAGGCCTGCTAAGTGATTGCTTCCCACGGGGCTCAGACTTCCCAACTTTGGTGTCTGACTATAACCATGCAATGAATTGCGCTCGACTGGACTGCCATAAATGGGCCAGCTGCCTGCAAAGAAGCTTGTGATCATTCCGATTCACGAAAAATATCAAGATCGTGATGAAATGAGAAACAAGAGATTGTTAAAACTTATAGTGTGGGACCCAACAACATGCCTGGAGGAGAGTCGGCTAATGGAGAACCAACTTGATGCAGGAAAGCTCGAGCTTCGTCTTGATCTTGATCCTGGCTAAGCTGCTGTATCAAGCTGTGCAATAAAACCATTCCCCTTTACTATATTGTAACAGATTTCTGTAAAGTAGTTAAGATTTTAATAATGTTTGGATACTATTTTAAAAGGTTTTGGAATATACTCAGGCCCATTGAACGTTGACCAAAGACACTTTTTATTAGGGATTTGCACAAATGGAAGTTATTTAACAATTTGTTTTTGTTAAATAATTAAGCGAGAAAACAATATGTCAATATAAAAGTTTTGTGGCAAACAAGGTATGAACATAAGATAAGGATAGAGCAATAAAAATATGAACCAAATAGGAGCACCTTCGACGGGCTCCACCAGGCCGGCTAGGCTCAAGCTTTATGCGTTTTCCAGCTATATCACTTCTATTTAAAGCCTTCAGAGCAGCATCCGCAGCCCGAACATCATAAAACTCGATGAATTTATGGTGTCGTTTATGAGGTGTCTCCCTTATCTGCATTTCATGAAATAACACAATAGTAGTTCAGTCAACAGAAGCAGATTTGCTACAGATAGAAGAAACTAGCATGTAACGAGTTTATACAGAAACATCCTACCTCCTTAACTTCTCCATAAGCTCCAAATATTTGTCGAAGGTCGTCATTGGATACAGATGCATCCAAATTGAACACCACTAGAGTGCCTTGGTTAACGTCTTTTTCTGATGGGTTATCCTGAGAGAGCACGAAAATATAGCTTATAGAAGATTATTCATTCAGCAATATGACTTGTTAAAATGAATGGTATACGATTTACATACCTTAGGAATTGAAAAATGAATATCGAGTTTTCTTCGTCTCAAAGGTTTGCTTTGTAGTGCACGCATTGCAGTTCGAGCAGCTCTGATATCATAGTAAGATATCATCACAAATCCCCTGTGTTTACATGCTGTGTAAAGAGTTCTGATATCTCCAAATTGCTATTTGCACGAAAAGGGGGAAAGAAAAGGGGTAGTAACATATCAGTATACCATATAAAGTTTCAAAACCATAAATAGAATAACTGAAAAACAGAAAAATAATTTTATGGTAAATCAATATATAAATTAAAGCAGATTGAAATAGAAGCTAGAGAATAACAGAGGAACCAAGCTATATCGGTCTCTAATAATAAGGAAGGTCGGTAAAATCTGTCTCAACAGTGTCTGCAAACCTAAGTTAAATGTCAAAGTCCAACACCATATGAAAAGCAGTGGAATACATGAGACAGCATAGTGCCATATTGAGATATACTGTGCTTCTTTGAGTTCATTAACTGTTAAGAGCATTGGAAGTTTGATCCAAAAATCTCACCTGGAAACATGAGCAGGAACGAATAGAAACAGTGCAAGAAGTATAGTTTCAGTTTATACGAGCAACAAAATTATTTATGCCTTAAATTAATGTTAACTACAAGCTACATAACCAAGACTGTGATGGTAAAGTAAATAGAAACAAACAACATTTATAAGGGAGTTTGTCATTAATTGCTATGGGAGAATAAAATACATACCAAGTCAAACAAAAAAGGTAGCGGTGACCCCTATTAGTAATAAAAATTTGTTCTTTTCGGAATTGTCTTGAACAGAAAGAGCCAACAAGTTTATCTAGAAAGAATTACTATGAATTTCCACTGAACTAGATTCTAAAAAAAGAACAAATATAACTATTTTCCAAAATTCGAAGGCAAAAAAGCTGTTGATGTTTTCCTACAGTACCTATCATCTTATTCTGTTACTCACTGCATCTAAGCATTACAAAATCCACAATCTAGATTAATTAGCTTGGCGGATAATCTAAAAGACAACACTATACATTAATTAGCTTGGTGGATAATCCAAAAGGCAGCAAGCAGGATGCATTTGAGTTAATATAACCGAAGAGTAACTTCAGTAAAAGCAGCAAGCTTAGCTAGGAAGTGCTTCTGCGAGTTTTAGAGAGACTATGTACTAACACGTAGAAAATCTTGAAATGGTTAGTGATACCTCAAAGAGAGATCTAAGCTCAGAGTCCTCAACGTTACTGTTGATGTTTCTAACAAATAATGTCCTTGACGGGTGCTCTCCATATGGGTGTTCGCCACTGACAGCTGCAGCACCATTTGCAAACCCATAATGGGAAACAATGCTTCCGCTAATTCCATCTGACGCGCTTAACCTTGCCATACCATTAACTAAAGTCTCATGACTTTCAGAATCTATTTCCAGACCCCCTCCACTCCCAAAAAAATCATCATCCAAATCCTCAACTTGAGTTGGCAACCCACTAAGATCGAAATCATCCATTATTCCAGCAAAAAGTTCATCTTCATCGCCAGGAAGAAGGTTTCCCATGGTTTCTGATTCAATACCTTCGAGTGGATCCTTAACTTCATCCTTGATACGACCTTTAGTAAGGGTAGGGAAGCCATCGTCAATTGATGTGCCTTGCATGGATCCATTATACTTAACTGCAGATAAAAATCAGCAGGACATGAGTTAATATCAGAATTAATAGAAGAAAAAAAAATGTGCAACTTCTTAATAATAGAACTGCTCGTGCTCACATTTTACATTTGGAAGGACAGGCAAAGAGGTAGAAAACAAACTAGCATCAGTAGACGCATGATATGCACTGGTGTGATTCGGTAGTTTCCATGCATTTTTTTCTTTCTCGGGAAAACTCGGGAAAGGGGCTTTAGAAGGACCTACGAAAACAGATTTTAGCAAAGGAGGGATAAATCAGTAATGTATCCCTCAAAGTGCACGAATGTGCTGTCCACATATCAAACATGTATAATGGAGCGCTTTATAATTATGCTTACCAACAAAAGAATGTTTTGATTGCTCCATTAAAATCGCTTCATACAAAAACTGCTAACGTGTAACGAAGGATGATCGCGGCTCTGGATTTGGCAAGTTCATAAACAGAATCTACATAGATTGTACATAATAGAAGTCAAATCCTTGAATATAGTTAGAAGTGAAATCTATGCATAGAATCAGGACAAATCAGAAAGGTCTAATATAACAGTACTAAATAGTATACCAAATCGGGAATGATTAATATGGACAATCACACTAACTGCACCAACCGAAAGATAAGCAACTTAATCCAATTCAGCAAAACGAAACTTCGCTAAAAATCTAATAAAACTAAGAAAAAATGAAAAAAAAAATCATGATTAAGATTCAAACTCAATAAGCATGCAGCCGTAGAGTAGCACATGCACAGATAGCAAATACGATTACCTGCTCAGTGCCACATCAAACATCACGATGACGCATAAAGAATGGAGTAAAAAGTAATGAATGCAATAGCACAAAAAATCCAACCAAATCAATATTTTATCTTTTGATCAAAACATCAAAAAATTTAGGCAGTCTCAGTTATAAAACAAATTAAAGCACCGAAAAATGAATAAAGATCAAGTCTTTACAGTAAAAAAATCAACTCCAGACGAAGCCCAGAACACAACAATCGACAAACATGCTAAATTTTCCAATTCACGAAGAACAATAACAATAATCATGCAACCCACTTGAAATTGATGACTTTCCACTCCACCGCATGCAAAAACCTAATGAAATACAAGAAATTATCGCAGCTTCAGTGCTGTAAACCACAAAAAATACAAACTTTAACATGAATCCATCTAATTACCAATTTAGCACAAAAGCCCATATCCTAAATCTCGAAAAATCATAGAGAAAATCACAATAGAAACAGAACCCTCCTCAATTACTGAACACACAGTGACAAATTCCCAAAAAATCTTACAGAGAAATACATGGAAAGACGAAAGATAGTACTCATGAACAAGACTGATAACTGCCAAAAAAGGTGGATGCAAGAGAGAGAGGACAAGAAAAAGAATGAGTGAAGCCACAAAACTAAAAAATAGAAAAAGGGAAAAAAAATCTAAGGCTAGGTGGAGAAAAAGATAGGTCGAGGTGAGTAAAGAAATAAATTTCAGAAGAAAAACAACAAACGAAGAGAAAGAAAGGCTAAACCCTCAAATAGAACAGTTTCGTATAAGCAGAGGAATTGTTTTCTTCTACTCTTTCCAGTGAGTGGTTTAGAGAGAGAAACAGTAATGAACAAACAAACCAAAAATGGTCCAAAGGGGAGACACGCAGACACACACACGCACAACGGAGAATGATTGGAGGGAATAGGGGGTATCGTACTGTCTAATCCCAGCAGTAATTGTTTATTTAGATCTTTTGCTTGGTAAAATATTCAATGGAGAAATATAGGAAATAAACACAATTGCTTGTTTTTACACTCATCCAGTTTTGACAAGTTCTGTTTGGATGGGAGTTTAAAAGCAGGACTCACTTCACTTGAGAAAGTTTTCGTTAATGACTCGACACATTAGTGATAAAGTTTTATAGTAATTGGTACTCCTTTTTCCTACTAATCTTCACACAATTCTTTTATTTGAACGACTAAATTTGATATATTACTAGACTAAATTTGATATATTACTAAAATAGTAAAAATTATTCATTTAAAAAGTGAGATTCTACCACATTTATTACTCTTTCATTACTTTATACATTTTTCCTAATAATCGTGTCCAAAATTTTTGTGTCATATGCTTATTAAAACGGAGTGAGTAATAAAGATAACCAAACAAAGCATATTGAGCCGTATCCAATAATCCAATCCAATACCATATAAACATGGGTTATCCGTTATCCCTACTTATAAATCAAATCCTATGTTTTAGAAAATATACTACTACATAAAAATACGAGGATGCTTCTTCACATCACATGTCCAACTCCGCTAGTACCGTCACTATTAGACAAAATACCTTATTCAAAATATATTTCATTCCTCGTTTAAGTGTATTTCTTTTGTTCTTCGTCATTTTTAATTCTAAACATTAACATAATCTTTTGTTTAGATGATTCATTTACTATGATTATTGATCGATTGTTAGGAGCCACAACTTCCGTGATAGAACGGTCGGCTGCTAATCGATTGATCGTAGATTCGAATCTTACATGGCATAATTTTTAGTGCTTTTCTCACGCTAACCTAGCGACTTTGTCCTTCGACTGTCTTTAGTTCTAAACTAGCATAATCGTAGAAGATCAAAAGTGGAAAATTGATTGTTAGTTTTTCTTCCTCACGGTCTAATAGGTCAACTTGGTTCTGATTCAAATGAATTTCAAACTTCAATTGAATTAATCATTCAATTCTTTTGGAATTGAATGATTCACTGGGAAGACCGGAGTATTAATTAGGTGGAAAGATTCACTAGTGTGATTCGAAGAACGGAGAAGAAAATTTTTCGTATTATGTTTGTCACTTTTTCAAGTGAAACAATTTAAATTATTAATTTGATCATGGATAAAATGTACTTTTGTGATAATAAAGTAGATGTGGAATAATTAATTCATAAAGGGAAGTCCTAATGTTATTGGCTGTCTTCATAGTACAGTTAAGAGGGGTAATCCTAATCTAGTATTGCATATAATAAGTTGGAATGTTGGATTATATTAAGAATGTGTAATAATGATTTTTTTTTTTCGAAAACACAATTTGCACACGTGTTGCATGTTCGCTAGATTTATTCTTAAAATATGAGAACAGTAATAATCTTTTAATAATACGGTAGAACATCAACTTTCTATCTCGATAATCTAGAATGCTATAATCAATAGAGTAGATTTATAAAAAACAAAAATTAGTTTAAATTCATGAGACAGATAAAGTATTAATTAATATCTTTTGAAGCATTAATAATAACTAGAATTTATTCTTAAGTAGAAGTCTAGCATGATTTTTTTAATTTGCTATGTAATGCATATACTTAGAAAATAAAAAGATGAAGGGAGAAAATTAATATTACCCACTTTACAAAACTTGTATGTTAAAAATACCCACACGTAAATATACATAATAAAATTACCCACTTTTCTATTTGACAGCTTTTTGACTAACAAATAATTAACCTCTCTCCTTGTTCCTACCGCACACTCTCTCTATCCATTTCCATTTCACTCAATTCTCTCATCTACGTTATTTTCCTTCTTTCCCACTGTATTTATATATTTTACATCATAAACATCTCATTATTTAATGTATACTCAAACCTCTATATATTTATATTTTCTAATTTTAAATGGAGGTCTACCGCTCAAGATTACACCGTGGATAGCATCTACCGCTGGCATACATTACCAGCGGTAGATGCTCCAAATCGAACGGTATGAAGTTGTTGGAGTTCATGGTTAAATTAGAACACATATGGACTAAATACCGCGCGTAAAAAAATTAGCGAAATAAATACCGCTGGTATTCTACGCGGTAGTTATGTGAAAACAAGAGGTTTAAGTATACATGTTTATGATGCAAAATATATAAATACCGTGGGTAAGAAGGGAAATAACGTAGAGGAGAGAATTGAGTGAAATGGAAATGGATAGAGAGAGAGAGTGTGCGGTAGGGAGGAAAAAAGGGAGATAGAAGAAAGTGTACGATAGGTAAAAATGTCAAATAAAAAAAGGAGAGAGATTAGTATTCGTTGGTCAAAAAGCTGTCAAATAAAAAAAGTAAATATTATAAAAGTAAAAAAGTGGGTATTTTTTATATATACATTTGACGGTGGGTATTTTCTTCATCCACGTTTTGAAAATTGGGTAATTTCCATATTTAACACAAAGATGAAATTCGTGGACTTATGATATACCAATTTTGAAAAAAATGTACAATCAATTATAAAAGTTGTTGAGTGTACTCATTATTTATTGTTCTGATTTTCCTTATAAATATCAGATATTTATATAATTTTAAATTTATTTAATATTTTAATACGATATTATTATACCTATTTGTAAATAAATTTTATATTTTTCTAATTGAAAAGTAAGGATTATTTTAAGTGTAGAGTATATTCATAATTGTATATATTATAATCGAATAAAGTAATTTATGACTTATAATAGATGATGTAAGAATTATTACAAATTTATAGTGTGTTCTAATTGAAAATTGTCATAATTATTACAGTTTATTGTTTATACATAATGATTTTATATGTAATATAAGAGATGAAATTAAATTAAATACAAAATATTCGGTATCTTTTAGAAACGGAATCGTACCGTCTTATATAATTATGATTCGAAATAAGCCGTTGGGAATTATTATTGTTACCCTAAACTGTTTATTGGAGTACAATTTAATTTTAACAAATTTTTTTTAAACACCTCTAATTTGAATATAAAAAATCGCTTTGTTAAAATTATTATCGAAATAACTCCAAATTAACTATAACCATTCATACCGATCGAACTTGGATAATTAAGTTTGCACATCGGTTTGTTAAATAATTAAATTAAAACCATTCAAATCTACTAGGTAGTTACAAGATGGGTGTAACACTTTCTCTTATTGGTACTCCATCCGTCCCATTTAAAATGACTCATTTTGCCATTTTCGTCTGTCCCAATAAGATGACTCATTTTCTTTTATAGTAATTTTTTTAGGAGAAATATGTATTGAGTAAGTAAAAAGGAGACTTTATTAATCTATGTGCCCAAAAGAAATAGATCATCTTGAGTGGGACGGAGGGTATAATTTATTGTATTGAGAAAGGAATATTCCATTACTTTTATTTTTTAATTGGGGAGGGACAAAAAGGGAGGGAAGTGGGATTGTTTTCAATTTTTAATGTATTAAAAATTAATGGTGGGAATATCTATTGGTTTTTTTAACGTTAGTAAGTAAAATTTGCATTTGACGAGAAAAAGACATTGCGTTCTTGAGGTTTTCAATGGTTGGAATAATTAACTGATATAGTAGTGTAGATAAATAAATCACTTTAAATGTTAGCTTGACTTCTTCTTGTTATTTCATAAACTAAAGTAGGTTTTAGTAAATGAACTTTCATCAAACTTGAATAAAATCATTTAAAGAAGCTAAGTAATTTGTTTTTCTATATCCATACTAAAAGATTTCACTCCTTCATTCCTTCTATTAAAGAAAAGGCTGCAATGTGGCTTAGTTTATAAATCCGGTATATCGTGACGCGATAGATGAGTTTGTAATTATCAAATTCGAAATCGAGTCATTGATTCTCATTTGGTCTTAATTTCTTTAAATTTAATTTCAAAATTACATCCCCTTTAATGTGTTAAGTACATAAGATGTAATTTGTACCGAAATGTGTAGCTTATGCACAATTGAAGTGTTAGGTGGAGAAAGCGGTCTATCCTGGCAGAAGATTCGTCAAATACTAACTTCTCACGGTATGATTTTGTCATCGGAGATGTGCGAGTAGCTGACGAGTATGTAAATCGGTTCATCACTGGCAGCTAGAGCTTTCTATTTCATTACCTAAGTCCTTAGGGGTGGTTGATATGTAGTAATGAAATTCAGTATGAATGGAATTAACATCGTAATGGAATGAACATAGGAAAGAAATGAACTAATTTATTTCATTCCTATGGTTGGTATTTTAAAGGAAATGAATGAAAAAATATTTTTTTTAATTAAATTGCATTATTATAATAAAAATATTAAATTTATCTCAATTCTAAAAAATCAAGTTCAAATTTGGTTTGATAAATAAAAAATAAATTAATGTTCAGTTTGTTTATTATTCGATTTAATAGTGAATTCAAAGTCGAACTCGAACTCGACTCGAATTCGTTAAATATTTGAGTTTGTGCTCATTAAAAAACTTGTTTATTAAAATTATTTGTTATAATATATATTTTATATTAATTTGACAAGTTATATAAGATCGCATATTATTTGAAGCTCGGCAGGTTAAAACTATATTCGAACATGTTCGTGAACCTTTCGAACCGAATATCATTAGTTATGAAAAATATTTTTTGTCACTACTATTATTCGTTGGTTGTGCAAAAAAGCTACTTAAAAATTATATTGATTGATTTTTTTTCATTCGACCCAATAGACCAAGATCAACCCGATCAGCCCGACTCGACCTAGTCCGCATGAAATTTTCAAAACAAGTTTAATATGACATTTCTAGAAAATAAAAAATAATTATTTTTTCAAAAATCAAAATAAACTTCATTCCTGATAATTGAGAATAGCTCATATCAAGGGTAGTGGAATGAATGATTAATCTTATGTTCATGGGTTTAGTGATTCCTTCAGGAATAGTAATTCCTGATTACTTTTTATACCAGCCATGAGATTAAGAATGAAAACAGTAATGGTCATTCCATTCATGGACCATTCCTACATACCAACCATCCCCTTAGTGTTTGATACGAGTTATTTCGAGTTCGCGAATCAATTCTACGAGAGCGATAGTGAGAATGATTGATGCAACGAAGATTGAGATTGTAACTAAACCGACTTAAAGAACAAATACCTTACTGAAGTTACTGAACGAGTCGCTTGACTGCTAAACTGAGGATGTTAATTATGTTGAAAGACTAGGTCATTGTCACACTTATACTATTGATTTTAACACTACTCGACTATTAAAATAAGGGATTGAGTGTAGTTCAAAAGAGAGGAGGGAAAGGTGTCCAATAATCCCCTTCCCCTAAAGCTCACATAGTTAAAGAGAGGCTTTGGTGGGTATTTCGGTCCTTCTCAAGCCTTTGGGAAAAGATGAAATAAAAATGTTAGTAAATTTTAATATTAGCATATATTAGTATTTTTTTAAATATTTTTTTATTTTATTTTTTAAAAATAAATTATATTAAAATTTAATTATAAGACTATATCACGAATGACTCGAATTTGAAATCTATTATCTAAAACATTAAAATCCTGCCACTAGACTATCATACACAATGAATAAACCAATGTCTAGAAATCACATGTTATCAATTTTATTTATCGGCATTGAGCACGTATTATCAATTTTTTTTGGAACCGAAAATGTATTTTAAATAATTACACGAATTAAATAAACATTATATTAATATATATTATTTTATTTATTCATACTAATAAATATATTATTATTATTATAATAAGTTGCAAAACACTAAATAAGAAATATATTTAAATTTTTACATTTGAAAAACAAACCACTTTAAAGTTGCACACACGTGTTAGTTAGGCGTAGCTAATAGAATAACATTTAGGCTCGTTTGACATGAGAATAGATATTGGTCTCTATGACTAGTTAGAGCATGTACAGTGCGGTCTCTAAGGGATGAAATCGTTGTTTGAGAGATTGAGATCGTGGGGGAGCCGGCCTCCCATTCGTGAGCCCCTGCTCATGAGACTCTAGGCGTAGGGAGCCCGAGCAGTGAATACTTGGCTCGAGCTACCACGCATATTTTTGTAATCGTAATTTTTCTACTTTTTTTAAAAAAGAAATTTATTCAATTTTTTCCTATAAATACATCATTTCATCATAATCATTTCACACATCATTCTTCATATTTATCTATGTCTTCTTCTATTTCACAAAATTTCATCACAATGTCTTCTTCAACATCTTAATCTGATGATAAAATAACACACAAAAAATTATAGAAGTAGCAACAAATTTTTTGGAGGCAGGCAACAAGTATCTTGCATGCAACACGCCCTGCTCACATGTACATAAGAAGAAAAAAACTTATATACATAGTGATCGAGAGTCCGCCAGAGAACGTCTATACGCAGATTATTTTTCCAAAAATCCGATATGGGGGCCAACATTTTCCGACGTCGTTTTCGTATGAGTAGATCATTATTTCTCCGCATCGTCCAAATATTGGAGGATCGTGAAAAATATTTCCGACAACGCACGAATGCTCTCCAAGGTTTCATTGAGACAACTTTCAAATGGATAAGCTACAGATCAATACAACAAGTATCTTCGAGTCGATGAGTTAACGAGTATCGAATGCCTGAAAAAAAATTTGTCAATGAGGCATTTGGACCTCAATATTTGAGGCGATCCAATCAAGATGATGTTCAATGTCTATTGGAATTTCACGAAGATAAGCACGACTTTCCCAGCATGCTCGATAGCATCGACTGATGCACTGAGCGTGAAAAAATTATCTAATTGTGTAGCACGAGATTTATACTCGTACCAATAAAGGCCACCCAACGATCATGTATTCATGCTCTAAGTCGTTGCCCCCAAGATCTATGGATATGACCAATTTTGTAAAAATCGATTGAGGCGTACGCCTCGAGGCGCGCCTTGATTCGATTCAAGCTCAAAACGCTTCGAGGCTATAACCTCAATCGTATTTTGTGAGGCTTGCGCCTCAATTCTTTGAGGCGTTAAGGTGTTGAGGCGCAAAGAGGCGCTATGCGCATGTTTTTCAAAATTTATCATCTTTTGGGCTAAAATTAATGGCCCAATGTTAATTATTTGTTCAACCCATAAACCATCTCAAAATTAAACCCTAAAACTAACATAAAATATAATAAAAAAGATGAAGAAAATATTGTAACTTAACGGGCGGGTCCTATTCTCTTCTCCTTCTCCCTCCAAGAAATACAGCTATTGCCGCCATCTCCCCCAACCACCACCGCCGCAGCCCTCTCAGGCGACGTTGCCCCCTCCGCCGGTGGTATCCCAGCCACCGACCCCAACTCCGGGCAAAACAATTTTCGGCCAAGAAACATGTCAGTTTTTGCTTTCTTTTTCTTGTTTCTTCTTCTTTTTTTAAAGCATGATTAATTAATTTTAGTTTTGTTGGAGCAGTTATTTAGTTAATTAGTTTCAAATTTTAATTGTAGTTTTAGTTATTTAATTTCAGTTTTGACTTGAGTAGTTATTTAGTTAATTAGTTTCAACTTTAAAAAAAATTTTGGTTTTGTTATGTTGGCTAGGAATGGGAAAAACACATGAAAGAAAAGATCATGCTTGATTACACTGTAAATAAGTTCCAAATCCTACTGGTGCAACATTTAAGTACGTGATGTGAAACTATTATAAAAAAGTTGTTAAGGGTGGAATCACCAGAATGTGAGGGGATGCCCAAATGTGTCAGATGAAGTAAAAGCAGAAATGATGGCATTGATCGCGAAGACAAGCAAAGACAAGATGAATTTGATGATATGGTAGATGTCGGGACTTACTATAGAAGTGGAAGTGGACATGGCTCAAATCATTTTCAGTCTCAATCTGTCGCAAGAGGACCACTGGATAAGTATTTTGTGCATGATGACATGAAGGAAACTACAAATCCATCGAATGCACAAACACAAGGGATGACTCAAACTGCCAAAGAAGCGAGGAAACTAGTGGCGCTAGACATCGGGAGGTTCTTCTTTGAAAATGGGATTTCTTTCAATTGTATCGAAAATCCGTTTCATTTGTGAGCATGTAAGTTCATAGCTTCATATGGTATGGGTTTGACGATTCCTTCAAGACACGAGTTGAGTACGTGGATTTTGAAGGAAGAAGTCCGGAGAACCAAAGTTGATGTTGAAGAAATCAAGAGAACTTGGATACAACGGGAGTATCTATTTTGTCTGATGGTTGGAAGGATATGAGAGGGAGAAGTTTGATCAATTTCTTGGTCAACAACTCTTATGAGATGGTTTTTCTCAAGTCCATTGATGCTTCAGACGCCGTCAAAGATGCCAATATGATTTTCAAGCTTCTTGATGACATTGTCGAAGAAGTTGGAGAGGAAATAGTGGTGCAAGTTGTGACTGATAATGCTAGCAACTACAAGGCTGCCGGGAAGCTACTTATGGAGAAGAGGAAGCGTCTTTATTGGACACCATGTGCAGCTCACTGTATTGATTTGATGCTTGAAAAGCTCGAGGAGCTACCACAGTATAAGAATGCATTACGCCAAGCAAGGAAAATGAGCAACTTTATCTACAATCATGGACTTGTGTTGGTGTTGATGAGAAAGTTTACAAATTGAGAGTTCATTCGGCCTACGGTGACTAGATTTGCAACAACTTTCTTGACTTTAGAGAGTTAACTCCAGTCGAAGCAACCTTTAGAAGCTATGCTCACATCTTCACAATGGTCGAATAGTACTTGGGCAGCCAAAAACGATGGAAAGGTGGTGAAGAAGATAATCTTAAGTGATCGTTTTTGGCGTAGTGTCATCTATGCCCTAAACACCAAAAGGCCATTGGTGTTAGTTTTTGAGAATGGTGGATGGTGAGCAAACTCCTGTAATGGGATTCATATGGTGCTATTGATACAACCAAGAAGGAGATTGTAGAAAATTTGGGAAATGTGCTTGGGGAATACAAGGAAATATGGGATATCATTGATGCAAAGTGGGAAAACCAATTGCATTGTGATTTACATGCGGCAGCCCACTACCTAAATCCTCAGAATCAATACTCAGATAATTTCTCCACTCACCATGAGATCAAGAAGGGTTTGATTTTGTGCATGGAAAAATTGCTTCCACCGGATGATTTATTGAAGGTTGATCTTCAGTTGGATGCATTTCGTATGAAACAAGAGCTTTTTGGACGAGCAACGACAAAAGTGAGTTATGATACTAGATCTCCCGGTAAGTTTTAATTCCACTATATTGTATTTTTTTGTTGTCTACAAATAAAATTTAACTTATATTTGATTCAAACGTCTGATTGGTGGATACAATTTGGAGATGAATGTCCGGAACTTCAAAGCTTTGTCGTGAGAGTATTAATGGAACCCGTATGAGGGGCTCACGAAAACGCATGATCCATAGATTAATTAATCACACAAATAATTAATTCTTAAAACCACATAGGAGAATATAATGCGGAAAAATATAAATTATACCTTCTCCTACGCAAGTCCTCCGCTTGTAGAGAAGCGATTTGAATCGCTAGCAACAATCCACAATCTGCAATCCACGCCGTTGGATCTATAATCTTGATCTCCACCAAATTCCAACCCTAGGAACTTCTATCCTATTCCAGGTCTATCTACTAGAATATCGTGTGGGAGAATCTATCTAGTAGTTTAGAGAAAAAGAAGATCGAAAATTGGAGCCTTGAATGCTCTCAAATTTTCAAAAATAAGAGGATAAAATTCTCTTAGTGATGGCCGATTTTTATGATCTCCAAGAGTGAGTAATTGGCTCCTTATTCTCTATTTATAGACATAGTGGGCTAGGATAAGGTTTATAAGAAAAATGAATTATATCACAAATAATAACAACTATAATCCCTCTTTATCTATTGCAGTTACAACAATAACTCAAATTCAAATTTGAATTATATTTAAACTTAATATGGGCTTGGACAAATCCATAATTAGATTAAATTAATTTTCAAGTCTCCTTTTGGACCCAATTGAATTTAATTAATTGGTTGTCCCAACCTTTAGACTTAAATTAATTAATTTAATTTAAATTGTCCTCCAATTAATTACCCCATGTAAATGCAATAAAGAGTAGTTCCATTATAAATATTTATCGATTCCACTATAGGATAAATATTGAACTCATCTTGATTCCTTCGAATTACGGACGTAACCATTTTGTCATTAATTATTTCCTCGCGTTTAAGATTTTTTAAATCCATTAATTAATTGAGTTTGCTGACAACTCACAATTAATTAATATATTTATTCGTGAGTGAACCGATTCAGACATTTAATATTACATATGGAATAAATTCCCAACCGGTCGGGTTTCTTATGTAATAAACCTTTCTGAACGTATCGCACGAATTTAATCAACTCGTGTCACCAAGACGCGATTTTGTACGACTGACAGTCGAGCACTTCTAGCTAAGCCGACGACTACTACCCAAAACATTACTATTTAGAGTTACGAAAAACTCGCAAGCATAGATGAATCAAAGCAGCGTATAATCAACCGCATATACTAATGTCATCGTCACAAATTAAGAAATGAATTAATTTTCGAGTCCTCGTTCTAAGTATCAGCACGTTAGAACTTATCTCACTGTGAAACCTCTCAATATGTATACGCAAAGCATGTGTAACCGCTTATACATACCGATATCATTCTGCGAGCTAAGGTCAACCGCATTGAAATGATATCGCAGTCGTTACCGACTAGACTGTCCAAGTCTGTCTAGACTATGACTTTATATTACAAAGGAGCCGACTGTGTGACCTTCCGTGGTCATCGATCCACCACACAGTCTACAATTGTAATAAATGGACTTGTTTGCAATTCAATATATATAACAATAATAAATAACAAATCAATGATAAAAACATTTATTCTCATTAAGTGTAATTGAAAACAAGTCTGATATATCGTCTAAGCATAAAACATGCTTTGAGGTATACAAACCCTAACAAGTATTTAGTTTGACATGTGCAACTTCGGCTTGTGAGCGCAATTGGAGTATGTTCAATCAAGTGTATACTAAGAAAATGAATCGTTTTGACTACAGTGAAGCTCAGTTCCTTGGTGTACATCATGTATAATAGGAGATTGAGGGAAAAACAAGCCAAAGTGATAAGTAAAGCAAAAGATCCTTTGGAAGTTGAAGACTTGGCTTCTGATGATGAATGGTATGTAAACAATGCCAATGAAACACCGGATCTGGAATCAGAAGTTGATATTGAGATTGAGACACTTGATATTGAGATGTCATCTTCTTGGTCAAGGTCGACGGCCAGTAAGAGAAAGAATAGCACAAACTCATCGGGTAAGTTTGAATTTTATTATGTTTGATATCATAGTATTTAGTAATTAGAATTTAGATTTACTTACATAATTATATTGTTTATGAATTATAATTTAGGTCAAAATAAAAGAGGAAAACAAACTAGACATGTTTTGTTGTTGATTGATGAATAAGAGGAGGAAGAAGCCGAATATGAGGAAGGGGAAGAAGAGGAGGAAGAAGACAAATACGAGGAAGAAGGGGAAGAAGATGAAGAAGAAGAGGAGAATGAGGATGATGAGTTTGATGATTAAAAGTTTAAAACTTTTAATTGATCATTGATCAATGGCCTCTAAAACTTAAACTAATGCCTTTAAGACTTTGGATATTTTATTTGATGCTTTTAAGACTTTATGATGCTTTAATTTTATGATTTTTAGACTTTGGGGCTGTTTTCTATTATTGTATAATTTTTGTGAATTTTTTTTCGCCTCGATTCACAAAGGCAAAACGCCTCAAAATCGCCTTAGGAACTTTACAACATTGGATATGACACGATATATTTGGCATCACCGAATTAGTGAATGACACATGCGTGTTGAACCAGTCGTCCGCATTCAACGACGTCCTAAATAGGAAAGTGTCTTGTGTATCGTTCACGGCTAACAACACACAATACACGTGTTATTATCGTGTCGACGACGCTTACTCATATTGGCTGACATTCATGAAATCAATGTCTACGTCAATTGACAAGAAACGAGTTCGTTTCAAAGTTATGCAAGAAGCGGCATGCAAGGACATCGAATGAGCATTCAAAGTACTCCAATCGCAGTGGACAGTTCTATCAAAGGTTCAACGCGCCTTTGATTTCGTGAAAATTTAGGCGACAACATGTATACTTGCATAGTTTCATTATTATGCACAATATAGTTATTGAAAATGAATATCTACAAGCGACTAATTGAGCACCATAGATCGAAGCGAGCTCCTCAAATCTAAATGAAGAACCAACTCGCGGTGCCAAAAATAAATTTAAGGATTATATGGAGCGTTTGATGTCCTTTGCGATAGGGTTGCTTGAAAATGATTTAATTAAAAAATTTACGCTCGATTCATTTATTTGGAGTAACTTTTTAATTTTTAATTTTCGAATTTGAATTAATGTAATTTTAATTTTTAAAATGTAATATTTTTTTATTAATATTCATAAATTTATGTTAATTTAAATATTAATTTATATTATATTAAAAGTTACAGATAAATATAAATTATACACTAGAAACCTAAAATCGGAAGCCCCCTACTATGAAATATTTTGTAAATCTCTCAAAATTTGTGGACCCAACAAAGTTTTTTATAAAATTACGAAAAAAAAGGAGACCAAAATACCAAAAGGAGAGGCTCCTTGAATTAAGATGCTGTTAATATCATAAGTTTGGAGTCTTCTAGAATAATAATGAGAGTATTTCCTGATAGATATTCATTTATGACAATAAAAAACAAGACGAAAAGTATTTCTTTTCTTATTGGGCCAGATCCTCGGATGGGCCTGGGTAATATTAGATAGGACTATGAACTTCAAAAAAATATCAAGCCCAATAATTTCATTAAATTGATTTGGGCAAACGATGAGAAATATATATATATATATATATATAGGGCCGGATCTAATAGGATCCAACTTTTAAGTGTTAACTAGGATCCAATTAGGACCGTAGATCAATTGTATTTGAACGATCAGGATTAATCAATATAATTATTATACTAATTAAAATTAATATAATGATTATTTATTATAAGTAAGGTCAAATTAGTAATTTACATTATGAAGATCAAATTTAAATTAACAAAATTGGTTGAAATAGAACTAAATTTTTGGGTACTACGATAAAAAAAATAGAATTAACAAATCAAATAAAATTCAATAAACAAGATAAAGTGCATTTAAAATTTCAAACTCTATATTTTTCCCTAATTAAGCGGTTGGTACATTATTCAATTATATATAATAATTAAGCAATATTATACCAAAAAATAAGCTATGCGATGTTCTAAAATAAGCAATGTAATTATTGATTACAATATATTATAAGTAGAATTATATATAATAATTTAAGCATTATTATACCACAAAATAAGTCATGTGGTACTATAAAATAAGCAATGTAATTATTGATTACGGTATATTCTAATTAGAATTATATAAAATAATTAAGCATTATTATACCACAAAATAAATCTATTCGGTATTTTAAAATAAACAATGTAATTATTACTCACGGTATATTCTAATTAGAATTTTATATAATAATTAAGCATTATTATACCATAAATTAAGGTATGCGATGTTCTAGAATAATCAATGTAACTATTGATTAAGTTATATAATAATTAGAATTATATATAATAATTAAGCATTATTATACCACAAAATAAGTTATGCGGTGTTCTAAAATAAACAATGAAATTATTGATTACAATATATTATAATTAGAATTATATATATAATAATTTAAGCATTATTATACCACAAAATAAGCTATGTGGTGTTTTAAAATAAGCAACGTACTTATTGATTACAATATATTATAAATAGAATTATATATATAATAATTTAAGTATTATTAAATCAAAAAATAAGTTATGGGCTATTCCAAAATAAGCAATGTAATCGTAAGATGATTGAGATTTATAAATGCTTACGATTACAAGCTAGGGCTGGAATAGAAATCTAAGCATCTATTCCAAAATAAGCTAGGGCCACGCCACCATCTATTCCAAAATAAGCAATTACAACTGAATGCTTATTATTGTACCGATTTAAGCATTACATTGCAATTAACTGATTAATTAATAATTATGCAATATTAAATTATTAATTCCGACGGTCAGTTATTATCTCCTTGATAGTTATAATTTATAGTTTAATTTTAGGTATTATTGTTGAAGACATGTATATATTCAATAAGTTAAGATAATAATAATAATAGTAAATTTACTTTTATAACCTTTAAAATAATAAAATAATAACATAATATTAAAAAATTTAAATTTTTATCTCCAATAATCTTTTTTCTTCCTAAAATTATTTTATTTCGTTTGCAGAAATATTTGCAATGTGCATTTTAAATTGAAGATCTCGACAAAAGCTTTAATTTGATATGTGATATATAAAAAATGAATTTAGTATGCAAAAGTTATGACTAATTAACAAATTGTAAAACATTATATATATTTATATGTATATATTTACACATATAATTTTTATATCTATAGATATAATTTATATTAATATTAATATGTTTCACTTTTCTTTTACTCTTCTATTATTAATCTTAAAATTTAAATTTAAATTTTTTATATAAATGTTAATTATGATTTTTTATTAATTCATGAATCATATAAAATTAAAGTAAATTAATATATAATTAATAATATATGTATCATATATATGAAAAATATATAAATAAAAACATAAAAATAGTGTATATATATTGTGATAATTAATCTAATCATAATTTAATTAAAATTAATTAAAGATTCGTATGAAAAAAAAATATGCGTGAAATATGAGAATGAATCTACCCTATTAATCAATCTAAAATCAATGGGTAAGAATCGTAAGATTAATTAAATTAAATTTAAATATGTTCTATTATTTTATGAATATGGAAGTTAATTTTTAAATCGAAGTTAATTCGTACACAAGATCAATTATATGTTGATCATTATTAATTAAATATTTTCTTAAACAATTAAAAATCATAATATACTTATAAAAATGAATAAATCGACTATGCCCAATTTTACTATATCAAATAATTATTATAGTTGAAACAAATTAAAAATTGTTCTGTTAGAAAAATATGGGTGCTAATGAATAAGTTTGAAACCTAATCATGACCGAAATGTCAATTCATAATTTTGACAATTTAGAACCATATCGTTTTGTCATAACAGTTCACAATTTGGAATCGAACCATGTTGGTCCCGAAACGAGTTTAACTGAGTGTATGGGGGGGGAATACACCAGTCAGTTTTGATAGTTTAAAACTTTTGTGCTCCTGTACTGAAGGGAGGTACTTCAGTGTAGAGTTGTACTTTCAGTTAGCAATCCTTCAGTCTACACTTAGTGTTTGACTGATGGACTAATAACTTAAGTGTGCGGAATGTGGTGGATTTAAATCTTACTCGTTTGATTTCAGAAAACTTAATGTTATCTTTCTCTTTTCACTTAATCAGTATTCAGGATATGATATCAAGTAAATAAGCAGTACTGAATGTAGAGAGAGAGACAGAGGTTGGTTTGCGTGGTTCGGAGATAAAAAACTCCTACGTCCACGTGTACTCGATGTTAGTCGAGGGTTTCCAACTTAATGGAGATATAACAATCTTACAGTGATCAACCGTGAAGGTTGGATTTACAGACAAACAGATCACTACTAGCTTAGAGCTAAATCTAATGCTATGAATGTTCTTCGGTTACAAATGAATCGCTATGAACACTAAGAGATAAGAACTGAAAGTCTTGAGTGTGTTCTGAAGTAGATTTGCTTGAAAGCTTGAGAGCAGAAATAGCGATGGTAATTTTATAGCAGAGTAACCGGGTTTTAAGCGTTTGAAGCATCGGGGTATTTATAGTTTTCTCATAAAATATGACCGTTGAGAGAGAAGCTTTAATTTGAATTCTTCCCGTTGGAGTAGCCTGTCCTTTTTGACTTTAGAGTCTGACACACTGATTGTGTTTCACCTACCAAGATCTTTGCTAAAAATAGAAAGCCTATGTAGTAGGCTGTCCTTCAGTGGGAATGTCAGGATCTTGACTTCGGTGTAAACTTGAACTTAATACTTCAGTGTCAGTGAGGCTTCAGGCTTTTAGCTTTAACTTCAGTGCTTCAATGGAGACTTCAGTGAGAGGTCCTTCAGTTCTGTCGAACATTGAATCTTCAGTGTAGGTCCCTTCAGTGTACCTGAAGGATAGAACTCTCTAACAAGAGAGGTTTTCAGAAAACCACTAAGATTCAGTACTGGTCTTATAACATCTTTCAGGGGAGGTATTGGGATCTGAATCAAAACACTTATAAATATTTCCCAACAAACCATGCAGTACGATTCTGATTATAATTCCGAAATGTCCAAAAAATTAATATAACTCTATTTGAAAATTTTAATTATTATGATTACATAATTTTATTTATTAATTTCAAAACTATGAGTACAAAATAAAAATAAAATAGTATCATATTATTTTATAAAAACACAAAGTGTCATTGATTTTTATATTGAAAATTAAAATTTTGATTTTTAATTTTTTAATCATTAATATAATCACAAGTTTTAATGTGTTATTATGAATTATGTAAAATGACTATTTATAATATAATAAATAAATGAATCATATAAAAAGATCGAAGTTATGATTTTCTACCGCTGATTATGATTCCAAAATTTCAAGAGTATAACTAAATCGTTCTCTACACAGTCATGATTCAAAATCGAACAAACAATTACTGTTATGATAATAGAACGTCGATTAGGATTCAATTACAGTTTGATTTCAACAATTTGATTGCTTTAAACACCTATGTGCATAAACTACTAATAAATAAAATGGATATTTTTGTAATTACTTTAAATTTTAGTGATATTAGTAATTAAATAATTAAATATATTAATTATTAATTTAGCCACATTTAAAAATTTCTATAAAAATAGAAATTTTAATTACATTTTCTTATTTCAATTAATTTTATTTTTGTTTGTAAAATTTAAATATTTTATTTTTAATATTTTCTTTAAGTAAAAAAAATTTATTGTACAAAAAGTAATTAAATTTAAAAATAGTAAATTAGATGGATAAAACCCATATGCTCAGATTGAGTATTATATTTATACGTTTGAAAAATTTGGAGCAAGTTTGGACGACCGTCTCACAATTTTGACAGCTCTATTTACGGCAATAAATTTTTAATACACTAATGAAAAGGTAATACCCAAATTTTGTATGTGTATTTTTTTTAAGTTTAATTATATTAAATATAAATTATAAAGTCGCGTCACGAAATTTAAGATCTATTATCTCGGATATTAACATTTACCACAAGACTGACACACGCACGCAGACAATTATATGTGTATTTTATTGAATAACCATATCCTAATTATCATTCTCATCTCAATTCCTTGCAAACAATTCATTCATTTCACTTTAAATTCCATAAACTGTATAAGCCATCGGAATATTTGATTGTCTCTTTACCTTTCCGTTTAATAATTTTGGTTGAATTTTATTCCAAGTATTATATGTCATGCAATTAGTGGGTATAAACATGTAAATTAAATAAATAATTTATATATGAATTCCCTAAACAAATGTTATCCTTTTCCAGAGACCTACTGAAAGATAAATAAATAAAAAGATTGATGCTTCATTTTCATGTAGAGAAAAGGAAAAACACTTGTGTTAGTGGCTCCATTTACTTTATGCAAATTTGTTTCTTGATTCCATGTATCCATCCAATAAATTATAGTGGATTATATCATATACGTATCCATACCCATTTTTACAAGCAAAGGAGACTTAGTTGAAATCTTTGTCACCAAGGAAAATATATTCTTTCTTGTCACCAAAAGCAACATTAAAAGGAATCCTTTGCATTTATCATTTACTTAAATAAAATGATACAAGTAAAGTTAACACTATCAATCATTCTACTATAATGGAAAACATAGGGAAAGTCACATCATTCATCTATTTAAACTTAAAATAGTACCCTTTTGTCCCACTAAAAGTGATTTGATTTGACTAAATATGTGAGAATTTTTTAATCAAATCAAATCACTTTTAATGGAACAGATGAATAATTGACTAAATATGTGAGAATTTTTTAATCAAATCAAATCACTTTTAAAGAACAGATAAATAATTAATTTGAACTCATGATTTGGTAGGGTGGATGCATGAACTCTTTTTTAAAGTTTTGATTTCAGAGTGAGAATATCTATCACCAATATTTTATGAGTCAATATTATTTCACAAGTTCTTTTTAATGCAATTCGCCTATGACTTACTACTTTGTATGTTTTTATGTTTTGAGGTTATTGCATGAGTTAAAAGTTTTGCTCTAAATGTACTTTGAAAAGAGGTTGCTTGGAAAGATTTAAATCTTAAATATTGGTCATTGATATGACTAATGGATTGTAAGGATTAAGACATCCAAACTTAATTACTTTAATGTGTATAGAAGCATCAGACTAAACTATTTTTTAATTATTCATTTCCAAACTAGTAACAAGGCTGATTGAGTATAATTAGAAATCATTTGGAAGTCTTTATATTTGAGATTAGTTACTTCAAAGTGTGATTACGTTAATATAAAATTAATTTATCATGGGATTTGTAAATTAAAATGAAAATATTTTTCTTTATGTGATAAATCAAATGATACGAGTTGGTTTGTCAGTGGACGGGTAAAATTCGGATTTTAACCGTTAAAATAATTAGAATTTTAGATTCAGAATCAGATCGCTAAATTTCGGATTTGAATCAGACCCGGATTGTTAATTAAATCAAAAATGGTTATAGGTAGAGGGTAATATAGCCATGGGTATGTTGGAGCATGAAACAAAACTTAAAATCTAATTCAATGGTAAATGCAGTAGTTGTCCATAAGGAATGCAGTCGTGATTAGTCGTCATTGCCAATAGCAGTTGTCATTTAATAATGTATTTTAGTAATTTAAACTGATATATTTATCTTTCATGTTCTCAAATTAATATCTAATTCAACCAGATTATGTGTGTGTATATACACACACGTATATTCAAAGTACAATAATAGTTAAACACATACTACATTAGACATATTTGTTTACTATCAATAGGACCAAGTCCAAGTTTTAAGATAAAAAATTGATCAGATCGGACTAGAACCAAAACTCTACTTGACGAGTCGGATCAGTTTGAACCGATCATGACAATTTGGATGAGTTTGAAACTAAAACCGAAACTAAAAACATAATTTTGATGGGTTTTGACCGATTACGAATTCGATACACGTACATTAACAAACCTATATACGAGTAATAATAATCTTTAGGATAGTATCAACCAAAATCAATCCCAAATTTGTGTTTTCTTGTATTAAATAGAGTGAAATACAAATTCACTACTCTCTTCTTCTTTCTTTCTTTTTTCTTTTTTTCCTTTTCCTTTTCAATTATTAAGCTTTGTGTCAAAAGTCCAAATCCAGCATAAATCATATTGTGGCAGACACATTTATAAACAGATCAGCTTCCATTTTCTCTCATATAGTTTGAGTGAATTATTCACTTTCTTTTTTGCAACTTTTTTGGCACAGAATTATTTGTTCTAGTGCAACTTTTGGTATTATTAATGTCTAATTTTTCACACCTAAGAAACGCCATTTCAGTAAGATCTCGTATATTTATAATTATTTAAAGTTGTTAGTGTGTCCATATTAAATTGTTAATCAACATATTATAGCATAGGTTATTGTACTTTATAATATTATTATTCATCTTGGACTACTAGAAATAATTATTTATTTTATCAGTTTGGAGTTTGTGCTTGATTTTTTAAGGGTTTAATCTAGTGTGAGTACTTAAACTCTCCACCATAGTTTTTCTTATAATATATCAAATGTATTATAAATACGCACAATTTTTAAAATTTCCCATAAATCAAATGTTAATCTTATTAAACATGATATAGCATATAATAGTATTAGTTATAAAAATGACGAATTTTTACATTAATTTTAAATGAATTTCCAGTACATATAATTAATTACAAAATGATAAATGATAATTACTTACCACAACCCTGAATTTAAACTAAATATTTGAGTTTACTTTTAAATTTTCTTACCCTTATAAATCGAGTATATAAATTCAGAACAAGCTATACTAATGCTACCCCATATATATCGGCCAATTATTGATTTATTCTAAGGTGCACTTGACTTGAGTTAGTGTTGTCCGCATCAAAATGCCATTAATAATAATTAATTTTGAATTAATTTGTAGTAAATTTCGGTATATATACATATATATATTTTAAATTATTAACTAATAATAAAATAAATTCTGATTAATGAATAATAAAGTTTAATCCTATTGGTCCTTCATCACTGAGGATAATATACATTGATTTATTATTAATTAGGTCGAATCTTACAATGATGTCGGATTCACCCAAAATTTTGTCAATTTCTTTTTACATTAATTAATGCATTGATGCCGTTGTGGATATGTACAAATATATACTCAATTTCAATCATTATTTTAATTAATTGTGGAGTTAAATGGGTCAAAATAGGTCACTATTTTTGGAAAAGATAAATAATAGTTTTTTCGATGAAAAAAAGATAAAATATAATTATTTATTTATTTATTTTGGATAAAAATATTCTTTTCAGCAAACACACGAATTCCACGAATTTGTTTTCATGGGATTCGTGTGTTTGTACAGTATATAATACAACACATGAATCCCGCAACCCAAGCTCGTAGGATTCGTGTGTTTTAACTTTTTCATATAAAACACACGAATCCCGCGCCCCGAACTTGCGGGATTCATGTGTTTTAACGTTTTACTATATAACACACGAATCACGCGAACTCGGGTTCGCGTGATTCGTGTGTTATACGAGAATTGTATACAAACGCACGAATTCCGTGACACCGAGCTCGCAGGATTCGTGTGTTTTAACGTTTACTATATAATACACGAATCCCGCGAGCTCTCGCGGGATTCATGTGTTTTAACGTTTTACTATATAACATACGAATTCCGCGAGCTCGGGGTTGCATGATTCGTATGTTTTAATGTTTTACTACATAACACACGAATCCCGAGAGCTCGGAATTGCAGGATTCGTGTGTTTTAACGTTTTAGTCTAATACTTAAATTAAAATGGTAATTTAGTCTAATATTTTTAAAAACAACTATTATTTTTTTTATATGTGGGACTATCATTCATGATTGTTTTTGAAAATGGGCTATTTTAATATTGTCCCTTAATAGTATTCAGTTAAAATTTAGTGCTTAATAAGAATAAAATTCCTTAATTAACTCCACAACCATTAATCTTAAATTAAATTTAGGCTAGGCATAATTAATGATTTTGAAATTGCAAATTAACCATGGCATTAGTAAATTCAGTACTGAGCTTGCAAAACCTTGCTAGTTAAGAAATCAAAACAAAAACAAATATGAATAAATAAATGAGTGTGATATGCATGTTGAACCATATATTTTACTCCTTTGAGTATTTGACAATTTTTCATTTGAGAAAGACGTGTACATAGACTTCTTTTTCGTTGATATATCTTTTCGTATATAATTTGCTTTACAAATTACAAAAACATTTTGTTTTGAGAGAGTGTGCGAATACACTTCTAACCTTTTGAGTAAAATAAAGCACCTTGTTTTGGTACAAATATAATTTTAATGCAAATATAATATTAAAATTGTATTTGCACCAAAATTAAAACGTTTATGATGGATTTGCAGCCTGTCCCTTTTGTTTTCAATTATTAAGGAGTTTCAGACACGTCAGTTGGTTTATATTTAAGCCATGCACCAGACAAGTCATGGGTCTTAATCACAAAAATATGTGGTACGTTTAATATATGTACTATTATGCACGAATTTTTCTTATTCTTCTTAGCTATAATAAGGGTTATATATAAATACAGGCATTTCCTTATAATAGCTAAAACAAATTATAAAATAGTCGATTAGGAAAAGAAAAAAAAACAACCAATGGTAACTAGTCCTTTTCATGAGCCCGATGTTTCGCGTTAAACCTATATATAACACAAACACAATAATTGAGATTATATGTTAGTTATCTATTACTTCAATTAAATTACCCACTTTAATAAATAAATAAAATAAAAGATAAAAAATAAATAAATAAAATAAAAGATAAAAAATACTCACTTACATAGTTACCTGAGGAAATTGATTATATATTTACACATTTCATTTCACAAAATAATTTGAATTACATAAGCACATGATGAAAATCTTGTTTAAGTAATTTTATCAATTAACTCCTAAATTAGTACGCAATTTGATTATACTGGAGTTGGAAAATGGAAATTAATTCACATATTGTGTTGTGAATAAAAGTTACAACTACATGTCTACATAATATATACTACTAAATAGTACAACTACTCTAAACTGCATGAGTCATATTACTATGAAATTAAAAAATGCAGTGAAGTGTATATTAGCCGCTTGTTTTCTAGTATTATACAGTACAATACAGTGTGTAAAAAGATTATGATATCAACACCAACACAGCACCTCTCATGTTTCTTTGCATGCATGTGTGATGTGTGGGTAGATTTTGGGGAGATCCAGAGGGGACATGGTTTCGAAATTGAGAAATTTTAAGTTTTAGTCCCGAAAAAAAGTTTCGATTGGTCCCAAAGTCTCGAACAAGATCAAAATTTTTTGAATGAGACCAAATTTTCTGAATTTAAAAATTAATTTTGGGAAATCGGGACTCCCGAGTCTCGAAATTTTTTAATTTTCCAATCCCGGTCCCGATCCCAAAAAGTTCAAGACTCGAAGTCCCAAATTCCATCAAAACTCGGATCATGATCGGAAAATCTCAAATCCCAATTCTAAATTCTTACCCCTAATTTTAGCATTCAAATTGTCTTTTGGTTATAGTGGATTCCCAAGTAACACATTTTTAATGTTTGATTTTTTTAATTACATTTCGTACATTATACTATTACTACTTTACATATTAATATTATTGTTTAATTAATATGTTATCTCATTTATAATCCTGAGTATAATATTTTTCTATAAGCATTTTAAACTTTGAATTATCTTGGGTCATTTAACTTCCAAGATCGTGTATGAGATGATTCAGCTCATGGTTTCAAAATCGGTTTTGGTTCCAAATCTTCGGAATTGTGAACTAGCGGTTCTAAACAATCGGTTCCTCAACAATTTTATAGATTTTTTTTATACCTCTAATTTAATTTTCTCTTATTTATATAAAATATTTATTTATAATTAGTTCGAAAAATTATATTTTAATTTGTTAATTAATACAAACATATATATATATATATATATATTTTAAGGCAATTTCAAAAGAAACAGCGATTTCGGATCGGGACCACCTTAGACTGTTCCGATTGCAAACCATCAATTGTAGTAATAACGGTTCATTTACGATCCAAAATAATAGAACCGTAAACCAACAGAAGATATTGGAACATCAACTTGAAAGATATGCTAGAGACGGGATTCAGTTACGGTTCTAACGGTAATCATAACTATAACCATAACCATGAATACATTTAGGTGTGCAACGTGAAATTTGTCTTTTTCTTTCAAATTTCTTCTAGCCAATCATTATCTTCTTCTTCCATTGGCACCACCGGACCACCCCTCACACATCTCTACTGAGTCAGCCAAAAGTCTGACTACACCTCTAATCGTTGACCCTGAGCCAAAAGTCTTACCAATTAAGGCTACGAGTATCATAATACAAAACATATTTTGTCACTTGCTACAAATTAATAGTGAGGACCAAATGAATCCTCGATTAATTTTCTAAAACATACAATTAATTATTATCAGTATTATATATATATAATATTATGTCTTTAAAATACTCCTAAAATTTATTTTCTTATGAAGAAACGCACATCCTTAAATACAACTCATGTGATTGAACTAAAATTGAAGGGTCAAACAAATGTTGATGTAAGTTGAAAGCATTAAAAGGGGAAAGATGGTAAAAGGAGACAAAATAAAAGAAATTTATTGCATTGCATAATATCAAGTTGAAGTTGTAAGTTGTAACCATCCTTACCAGCAAAGAAACTGCTTTTGTTGAATGACATGACATTAGATCTACTTTATTTATGTGTAAAGATACTTCTACTTCATTACACTCTTTACACGTGTAATTGGGCACACCCAATATACAATGTTACTCCATACTCCAGTAGAGGAATAATAGTAGTATTAATTAATGCTAAAAAAAGAGAGAGATTATTTTATCTATCAGTGCACTAAGAAAATATATTACCCCATCCGTTTTGTTAAATACAATCATAAGAAATCTGACACGAAGAATAAGAGAGTAAAGTATTGTGTTTAAAAAAATAAAAATTATGCATTTTAAATGTAAAACCTTTTTCTTTTAATAAGGCGATCTAATAAAAAAACGTGATCACATTTAGGGAAACCGAGGGGAATACTATATACTATATAGCAAGGCAAAAGAAACATCTTAGCACATATATAATATACAGTACTATAAACATCTCAAGAAAATTAATAAACTTAGTGAAGCTTTAACTGTAAAAGCTAGGTCGATTATTAATTATATTGTTGGATTAAAAATTAATCTACAATAAAATATAAAAAAAATGTAAAAAGACTTTAAAGGATTGAACTTCATACCTTTGATGTAAGAACACAAGGTTATCGATTGACTTTTATCCGAGATCTAACATGTTAGAACTCATACAAAATAAGCCCGGATAAATGGTTGGGGTTCTTCAGGGGAAATTTCGACGCTCAAGTTAACTCAAAAGTAGACTAAGTGTATAAAAATGCAAGAAATATGCTAAGTATGCTAGTGTTGTCAATGTCGTACATGAAGAAATGAATGCGATGTATATAGTAAAATGTAATAGAGGGTAAAAGAATAATAGTTATAACAAATTGTATGTGATTCGTGCTACCTGAGAATTCTAGCAAATAATATTTAGCCATATCATTATGGTCCTCCAATGTTGTTATGAAACATTCGCCTATGAGAGGGTTATAATGTACCATGTTAGGTACGATCTTGACACAATGTCATGTAGTTAGAAAGGGGCAAAAAGCGCGTGTCTTGCTGATCATATTACCAGACCCACAAAGTCACAAACCTTCTTGATCAGACCAAAAAGGTCAGAGGTTGCCTTTGAGCACATCCTTACAAGCCTTTGTTGCCAAACTTAATTATGATAGAGGTTTTTGGACAGACCCTTTCTTTATTTGTAAGATCCTTCCACTGCTCGTCAGACGAGCAGAGCTGATATTATTATATATCAGGCTTCTCCCGTCATGGTCTCAGAAGTGACTCATCCACCTTTTGAGATTAAAACTAATCTTTTATTGAGGTCTACTCACCTCTTCAAATTCTTTTGAATTCAAAAAGTGTATCTTTATAATTTCGTACACATATTCTTTTGTGTACAGTAACCGCATGAAATGTTTATAACTTTTCGTACGTCAGCGTCGTTTTACTTTCTACTGTAACGTATTGTAGAACGTCTATTCAACTTTTGAGCCTTAGCAAAGTCAAGCATCGCTTTGACCCACCATTTGATTTAAAAAGAACGCTATCATCTTAGCCCTACACGTGGCGTTCATAACCTTTCAAATTCCAAACTTTATAGAGGGATCATCACCACTTCAATACTTTTGCTCTTTATTTATATTGTACTGTTCATCGTCGTATCCATCACTATTATCATGACCTCTCGCATTTTTCTATCATATCTTGGCATCCCACCACTTGACTTACCATGTCTCCCACATGAAATTTCATCTTCATGTAATATGTGGAGACTACGCCTTACAAAACATTGAGTTGAGGACATGTTTGCTTAGGATTGTGTTATACACAAAGGATGTGTCAAAGTGACTAGTCTGGCCATTTTTGCACCATCCTTTCCTAGAGTTAGCATGAGGATTGCAAAGTCTATTGACATAACCATTTCTTCAGCGAAACCGTGAAGGGCGGTTGTGACGGGTCTGAGATCCGCTTCTGATTGAAGTTGGTTGAAGTAGTCGATGAACATTATGTTTATTGCGCTTCCAGTACTCACAAATATTTTTTTTACGTCATATTCTTCGATGCCCGTGATAAACACTCATTTTGTATACTTTTATTGATGTGATTGATATCATCTCGTATCGGATTTTGGAGTATTTCGTGTCGTATTTCTATTATTTTAGCATTTTGTGTTCCTTTTACGTTTTGTCGTGTTTTATAGGTTTTGGTGCATAAATAAATTGATTGGGAGTCCAATGATGTAATCAAGGTGCAAAGATACATAACATGCCAAGATTTGGATCAAGAGTCGAAGCCCAAGTGCACGAGACCTGAAAGAAGAAGTTTACGCAAGAGGACAGCAAGTTGGGCGACCCGAGCTCCGGTTACCGAACTCATGAGCAAACATACGGCAATCGCACCTCGCTCGCCGTGGAGAAACAGCAAACTCGGCGACCCGGGCGGCGATCGTCGTTTCTGCAAAAATTCAGGCGTGAATTCAGCGATCCCAACCGGCGATCGCCGAGTTCGCTCACGTTTCTCATTTTTCGGTTATTTCGACGGGATTTCAACCTATCTCTCCTTCACGCCCAAGACACTATATAAGGGCTTCATTAAGTTTCTTTTTTTTCCATTCAATACTATTGTTTTTGCTTAGATTTAAATTCTAGATTAGTTTTCTAGCCAATCCCACAAATTTAAATGCTTTGATAATTGTTGCAATTATTATTGTATGCAAGTTATGATTTGGATGTCTTATCCGAAATTGAATTCATAGTCGATGCCATAGATCACAATACATGTTTTCCCTTGAGACCTAACAGAGATATGAGAACTGTAGGAGGATATTATTTGTGTAGCGGAGATAGGGATTAAATTAGCCCACTATCATAGACTGCCCTATTCGGGAGTATGTGGTTATTTATGCGAACCTTCACATGCATTAGGATTAAAATATGGTAATTAAATTTAATTGTTGAATCCGTTAATTGAAGTAGTGTCTATACATTATCCTTGGAATCTTCTCTTTATTATTCGTTTATTCTATTATTGTTTCGTATTGATTCGATTACATCTATATTTTTGTTTGCCTAGATAATAATTGGATTTCTACATGAATTATTCAGTGTGTTTTCGTTTATTAGTCCTCATAGATACGATACTATGTTTGCGCTATTCTATATCTATTTTTGTGTTTAAAATATACACATATAGGATATAGATCATATACAAAAGGATTTTAAAGTAGGAAATAATCTCAACCGTTTAAGTGGATGATCGGACGGTTGAGATCTTGGCTGAGTTTTTCATGCATTGTTATACTACAATGCACGCGCAATTTTTATTTTATAGTAATTAAGGGCAAATCAGTAATTTAATTGTTAAATGCATTATTTTTAACTGGTAAATGCATTGTTTTTAACTGTAAAATGCATTGTGAAGATGTAATTGAGTTATGCATTGCATTTAACTATTAAATGCATTGTATTTTGAACGCGTATGAACGCGTATAGGGGATTTTTTACCAAAATATCCTTCGTGCATCGTTCAAAGCGATGGAATGCACCGCCCTTTTAAGTAGATCAGATCCGTCCGATCATCCAAATCAATGACCCAGATCATTTCCTATTTCCTACTTTAATTTCTCTTTTTACCCGAACCACTCCCTATATATATATATATATGTTTGCGTTATTCTATATATAATTACCAATGCATCATGGTTATGCTTTGCAATGGATCTACAGTCCTAAAACACAAAAGAAATGTATGGGTTAACTGTTGCCTATCTATTATATCGACATTGTACATGCTTTGCTTGTAGATGAGATAGTAAATTGTAGGTATTATATCGACATTATACATGCTAAATTTGGTTAAAATAAATCAATTTTCTTCACATCTATCACGTCTAAAAGCAAATGCTGTGAGATTGCTCATATTAGGAATATTCATATAGGCAACCAAATTCCCAATATTAATTTTGATTCACTTGGTCTCTTCAAATTTGTACTATTGCAAGGTGCAACTGAGACACTAAACTATTATACTCTAATGAATTCCAGTCATGAGGGGTAGATGGACTATACAATAATAATAATAATAATAATAATAATAATAATAATAATAATAATAATAATAATAATAATAATAATTAACTAACACATATTTAATGATACCGCAATCATTGAAAGTAAGAGGACCATCATATTTTTCCAAGTAAAATCTGATAAACGTCACACACTAATATTTTGCTGCTTATGATTTATGACTAACATCTATATATGAGGGAAAAAACCGAAGTCAATGTTAGTAAAATGCATCCTAATTAAATGACATCTGAAAATTTTACCATAATGCATGTGTTATTTTAATCAAACGTTACCCCCATAAAAATTCAATTCCTATTCACAGTTTAAGGTTTTTTTTATTATAATTATTTAGAGCCTTATAATTAATTATCACCTCATGCGCAGAACCTTAGCAACATTTTAACCTAAAGTCAGTACCTACTCATAGTTTATTTTTTATGTACATGATAATTTAGTGAGAAATGTCTCAAAAGACATGTCATTATTGAAGCATTTCCTAGTTGAAATTGACATAAATCCTTTTAGAAAAGTTAATGAATAAATAAATAATATGGATTTACATATAAGAAAATTAATAGATTATTAATGATATTTAAATAATATGGATTTACATGTAAGAAAAATTAGATAATTGATGATATTTGCCCTGAGGTGGTAGTGATGCTTGTAGAATTTATGAAAATAGAGTTTTACTTAGGAATTAGGGTTTCATTACGTATCACCAACTTTGATTGTTTGGGGGGATTAGGAATTGTCCTTAATGCAAGATGTACACGAGTGTTTCTAGAACTAGCTAGAGATCCAATTAATTACTTTTTCTTGGACAGCATATATATTAGTTTAATGACTTTTAGATTAACTAATAATTACTAATCCCTTATGGAAGTTATTGTTATTTGGTACAAAATCTAACATCAAATAGAACGGTTGATTTCATGCTCTTCTTAGGGATATATTGTTACCATGTATTGTTCCAAATACACTAATATTGAAGATGTACCTTAATGACTCAATCAAGAATTTATCAAAAATCCATTTACCTAATTATTGTGATCGTCATCTACAAGTTATATTTCATTAAGGGATTTTGCAATTGCGAATTTCTATTTATATTTAAAAAAAAAAATACACACAATTTGAGAGAAGGTCAATTTGGTCAATTAAAGCATGCATTGATTAGTATTTAATTACAAATTAGCCAAGTTAATTATTACATTAATTTCGAGCTTAGCTTATACGGACAATAACTAGACAAATTTTAGAATTCAGAATATCTTCTTTAATATTTTTATTGTGGCTTAATACCACAAATATATTTTGTAAATATAGAAAATTTATTTCGATTAAATGGTGGTATTATAATTTCCAAAATAGTTTTAATTACCATAATCCCAAAATTATGTTATCCAAAGGCAAAGAGGTAAAGAAGCCATAGAAATGAAAAAGCGATGCCCAAAAGGTACAACGCAGAAGCAGCAACGTACAGCTCTTGTATGCACTTCCCTCATCTATACATACACATATTCTCATTCACTCCTACCTTCTTTTCTGTACTCCCTTTCTCTCCCTCTCCTCTTTAGTTTGTGTCGGTGTCAGAAGCAACCCACCGACAGAGCAACCGCAGTTTTCCTTAATATCCACACATTCACGCACTCGTGTGAATGAGGTGTTAATGGTTGTTTCTGTTGTTCTATGATTGCTGGTGAGCACGAACAAGAACAATAAACAAGAAGTAGAAGAGGAGAGTTATACGAGGGATCGGTTTTGAACGGTGATTCGAGTCGGGGCTGCTCCTTTGCTATACGAAGTCGAGCTCAGAGGGGGAAATGCGGCTGAGTTTTGTGTTGAAATTTCCGTGAAATTCGTGGGAAATTGAATTGTAGTTGAATTTGTTCTTTGTATTTTTTGCATTTGATAGCTTTTCTTGGGGTTTAGGATTTCCTGACAATGCAGCCGGATCACCGTAAGAAGGTGAGCAGCTTTTCTTTTGTTTGATTTTTTTTTGGTTTTGTGATTTAAAGAACTGGGATTGGAAAAAGAAATTCTTTTTGAGGTTTATGTTCTACCTTTATAAGAACAAATTGAGATTTCTTGGTTTTGGCGGTTCTTGATTATTTATCTTTTCTGGATTTTATAGTTTTGGGAGTTCAGCTGTTCTTGAGTTGAATGAAACTAGTATCAACTATCAGCTGCATTGGTTTTAAATATTGATTTTTTATTAGATTGGTGATGGCGAGATTGTGATCGGAATTTAGATGTTTGAGATATTTAAGTTTCTGGATTTGATGCCACCAGTAGATATTTTCAAAGAAATGAATAACTAAATGCTTCGAGCTGTAACTCTCATTCTGTTTAACTTTCCACCGTATATAATTTCACACTTCAATTAACAGATCCTAGTTTCTCTCCAGTAGATGCTTTCTTTGTGTTTCTTTATTGTTTGTTGTGGTAAATTAGCTATCTTCTTTTTCATACTGTGGCCAATCTTGTGTATTTTGTACTACTTGTTTTCCGTTTCTGCCGAACATCGGAACATCGGCAGTATTAGAATTTTCTGATTTTCCAAGAATCAGTAATGAACTAAATTTTATCATATACTATTCACTGCTTTCGTTGATTGATACTATGACTGTAGATTATTATATGCTGCATTTACAATGGATTAACGGGGTCTCTTCGATTGAAACAGAGTTCGGCGGAAATGGAATTCTTTTCTGAGTATGGTGATGCAAGCAGGTATAGAGTCCAGGAGGTGATAGGAAAAGGAAGTTATGGTGTTGTGTGTTCTGCGATTGACACTCACACTGGTGAAAAGGTCGCAATAAAAAAAATTCATGACATTTTTGAACACATATCTGATGCTGCTCGGATTCTCCGAGAGGTAAAGCTTCTCAGGCTTTTGCGGCACCCGGATGTTGTTGAAATCAAGCATATTATGCTTCCCCCTTCAAGGAGAGAATTCAAAGATATTTACGTGGTTTTTGAGCTAATGGAATCAGATCTACATCAAGTTATCAAAGCTAATGATGACTTGACGCGGGAACACCATCAGTTTTTCCTTTACCAATTGCTTCGCTCCCTTAAATATATTCACACAGGTAATCCTTCTCTTTCTTGACTAATCTTAAAAAGAAGATAAAGAGCAATTCTTTTAATGTGATCATTAATATGAATTTCTATACAATTTTATACTTATGATCACATGCAACTTGAGGCCTAAAAAAATTCAACATGGAAATTAGCCTGATGATTAAGCATATATGCTGCAGCTAATGTTTACCACCGAGATCTGAAGCCAAAGAACATCCTGGCAAATGCAAATTGTAAACTCAAAATTTGTGATTTTGGATTGGCCAGAGTTGCATTCAATGACACACCAACGACTATATTTTGGACGGTTTGAACATATATTAACTATTTTTTGTTACGAGGATAATTAACAATCAAAGAAGCTGCTTTTCTTTTTGCCTCTTTCTGAAATTTGTATGCACCTTCCCAAATACCACAGGATTATGTTGCTACTAGATGGTATAGGGCTCCAGAATTGTGTGGCTCATTTTTCTCAAAGGTACAGTTCTGCATTTGTCTCCCTTTCGCTTTCCCCCGTCGCTTCATTTCTCTATTTAGAATTTATTTCAAATTTCTTTGCTTGGTCTTGTATTTCATGACATTGAGAGATGTGGGTGCAATGTAAGGTAACTAGATTGTTGTAGCAGTAGGGTACATGTACTGTCCAATGGTGAAGCGTCTCATTGTTGATTCTCTTGAATACCTCATTGTGGAAGTGTAGCTCATTTATACGTTCATTCGTTCTTCTTGTTTCATGACCTTAAAATTTTGATCATTGTTACATCTTGAATTTTTTTATCATATATTTCAGTACACTCCAGCAATTGACATATGGAGTATTGGCTGCATATTTGCCGAAGTATTGACGGGGAAACCACTCTTTCCTGGAAAGAATGTTGTTCATCAGCTGGACTTGATAACGGATCTGCTTGGAACTCCTTCCATGGATACGATTTCTCGAGTATGCATTTCTTTGCCATCTTTTATAATACATTTCTAATTTTTACATGAATGGACCTAAACTAATTTTCAGATATCTTTCTTATATTCCTTTATAGGTTCGTAATGATAAGGCAAGGAGATATCTTACGAGCATGAGAAAGAAAACACCCGTTCCTTTTTCTCAGAAATTTCCAAATGCTGATCCCTTGTCCCTTCATCTGTTGGAGAAGCTGCTTGCTTTCGATCCAAGGGACCGCCCTACTGCTGAACAGGTTCGCTATGGCCTAAATGCCAATGTCCTTTATATGGAATTTTTTTTGGGTATTTGCTTGAAACCATCTCTTATTTTTATTTAGTTGATTTCTTTCTATACTAATGTTCTCTTGTTCATCTTCAGGCACTCGGTGATCCATACTTTAGGGGATTGGCTAAAGCTGACAGAGAACCATCTTGTCAGCCAATTTCAAAGATGGAGTTTGAATTTGAAAGGAGAAGAGTCACAAAGGAGGACATTCGAGAATTGATATTTCGCGAGATACTAGAATATCATCCTCAGCTGCTCAAGGATTACATAAACGGAATCGAGAGAACGACCTTTGTCTATCCAAGGTGATATTTATTCATTTGCGTGATCCCTTCTCTTTCCAAAGTGCCTGCTTACTAACATGGGCCTTTTGTTTAACGCAGTGCTGTTGATCAGTTCAAGAAACAGTTTGCCCATTTGGAAGAAAATAGTGGGAAAAGTTCACCGGTTGTTCCTCTCGAAAGAAAACACGTCTCCCTTCCTAGGTATAGTATGCTTAAGCCTTGCCTCTTTCTTCTCTGCTCATTATAAATTTATGGTTTTGTTTGCTTTGTGAATCAACACAATGCTATTAGTCTATTTTTATTCTTTAACAACAATACTCTGAGGTGCAGATCAACCATTCTACATTCTGGGGCATTACCCCTCAAGGATCAAACTAAAGATCGACAAACTGGTGAAGAATCTTGCAGCCGAAACTCGAGAGATTTCGACGGTCTTCATTCTAGTTTTCCAAGAACCTCGCAGCCACCACAGAGAATCATTCCACAAGGTGCTCGATCGATACAATAAAAATCCCTTATTGTTCTAATAATACTTTTTTTCCTCTTGTCGAAAATTTGTGTTTAATATCTGAAATGCGAAATGCAGCAAAACCAGGTAAAGTGGTCGGCCCCGTTTTTGCATACGAGAGTGGAAATGCCATCAAAGATGCTTATGAAGGAAGAACACTAATCCGAACGAGCATCGCTCCTCCTCCTTCGGCACAATATTACTACAGAAGCAGCAAAGAGAAGCCTGAAAGAGCAGCAGATGAGACCCAGAGAAACTGTGGGATGGCTGCTAAATTAGCATCTGACGTAGCAATAAACGCAGGCAATCCGTTCTATATGACTCGGTCAGCAGCTGCAGCTACAAAGGTTGATCACATTCACGACAGAGTCGTGGTCGATGCAAATCTTGTGCAGAGTAAAGCTCCGTACGGTGGAATCGGCGTAGCAGCAGCAGCTACAAACAGCAACACAGCTGCACATAGAAAGGTAGGTAGTGTTCAGTATGGTATGGCGAGAATGTATTGAGAGAGGTGTACAGTGAAACATAAGAAAGTTTAAGTGAAGCATTTGAGGGTTGGAATATATATTATCGTTGTTGGTATAGCGCTCGACTGTGTACAGTACAGTAGGGGCAGCGTTTGGGGAGATGAAGAAGATCAGATGTTCTATTCATGTGGAAACTCTCCCTCCCAGTTCACTTTTTCTTTACTTGCGCTGCTGCTGATTTTACTTTCTTTCTGGAAAATGATGAGTTTTTGGTCTCAGAATTGATTAACTGAAAATTGAATTTTAAATATTTTCAAGAATATATCTAAATGGAGAAATGTAGCATTAATTTATTGTCAAATACCACTCTTTGTCACTTCATTAGTCCCACTTTGACTAAAAATTTCTTACGTTTCTAGTCAAAATGAGACTAATGAAATGAATGGAGTAGTAATAAATATAGATATATTAAAAAATTTATTTTTAAATTTACTTTTCTAATAACTTTTTAAGTTTTGCGAAAAATACAATCAGCCTATTTATACGAGACGAGAGGGATGAAATATATATTTTTGCACGGTACTTTTTCTGTTTTGCTAAAAACAGTTTGTTCTGTCTTTCATTTGGAATGTTTCATTAATATTAATTTATTTTAAAATTGGAAAAAATTAACTTTGTAAATTTTATCAAATATTTAAATTTTATACAAATTTTTGTTTGTGTAAAAAAAACAAGTCGTTTAAGCGAGACCAAAATAATAGCAATGACGCATATCATTATGCATGTATTTAATAGATAAAACTCATGTAACAAATGTTATCTTGTTTATGTATTTTTAGTTTGCCCAGTCAGAGAAATTAAATAAGGAGATGATTGGTACGGTGGAATGGAATAAGGAGGTAATGGAATGTTGTGTAGAATAGAATGGAGGTAGAAATGAAATGACAAAATATGTTTGATTCATATGCTTGGTATGTGCAAGGAATACAGATGGAATGAAATCGTCAAAAAAATTTCATATTTTTATTACAATAATATTTATAATAAAATTTACTTTTTATTTTTTATGGATTTAATTTTAAATATAAAAACTAAAAAAGTAATTAAAAAAACTCCACTTTATGCGCACAAGTATAAGACGTATGTAAACATATATATATATAACACAATTCCATACTCACATACAATATATACACATATGCATACTACGACACTTATGTCAAATACGCACATATCGTTCACTCATCATCATCGTCCTTCATTGGACCACTAACACACACAATATCATTTTCCCAACATTTTTTGTATGTCTATGTGTATATTACAGCGTTTGTAATAGAGTATGCGTGTTCACGATATAATAGTAGGACTATAGGAGAATTTACATAATTTATGCATTTACTTTTATATTGCAAAAAATCGATTAAAAATAAATATAAATAAGAAAAAGTGAAGAAATAGAGATAATAAAAATTAAAATTTTAAATTAAAATGTATTAATGAATAAATTTGTCAAATTAATAATCAATATATCTATCTATATATATATATTATTGTTAAAATAATAAAAATATAAGAGGTAGAAATGACTAATACCATAGGTTAGGGGATAAATAATCATTCCTCTATGAAGTTGAATGATGATTCCAAATAGAATGATGATTCTTAATTACATGTTTAAACAAACATATGAATGGAATGGAGGTAAGAATCACCATTCCATTACATCCTTCATTCCCATGTACCAATCACCTCCTAAGGAGGTGATTGGTATGATGGAATGGAGGGTGGAATGGAATGACCATTCCTTCCTCCATTCCATTCATTTGCTTGGTTCGTATTGTGATTAGGAATCGACATTCCGTTTGGAATTACCATTCCATTAGGAGAGGTATTAGTCATTCCTCTCTAATCAAAGATATTAGCCATTCCTAGGCTCCAAACTAATTATTCAATTTTTTTTTTTTGCTATTTTTCATTAAGACAAAATTAATTAATATATTTATTATTTTGTTAATTTTACTATACATCACACCTCTCCCCTACCAAAAAAAATGTTAAATTTTTTTATAATATTTAAAAAACT
>JAPKLX010000019.1:3196111-3222544 GCA_026898415.1 Leonotis leonurus | reverse complement strand
GGACAGAATGGGATGTTCCTGGTCTGAATTTTGAGGTTCTGAATTCAGACCAGGAACAGAGCATTCACCACCTCATCTTTCTGTGTGGCTCAGAATTCTTGCTTCACTTGTCTTCGTATGGGGTTTGTTATTAGTCCAGACAAAAAAATAACTAAACAATAGCATAATGTGTCATAACGAGGTTCTAATTGTTAGCCCACTAAATTAAAGCAGCGGTTATAATTCCATCGCTGACCACAAAATTAATCGCACAGCTCCTTAAATCAACGCATTAATTTCTAAAAAAAATCATTGAAAATATTAAATAAATTAGATCATACTATAATCCATCACTCTATGAAAATAAATTAAGAAAACAATTACATTACTACGTGGATAATCAAGCATAGCCCAATAGCTTAAACTGGGCCTTAATGGGCTACTGTTCTAACTCAAACAAATCCATATATTCTATACTTTAAACCCAGCATTGGAAATAAGTTGAAAGCCCAACAAATACCCAACAAAAATATGAGAGGTATTCTATACTTTAAACCCAGCATTGGAAATATGTTGAAAGCCCAACAAATACCCAACAAAAATATGAGAGGTACTAATACCATATGTTATGGGATGAATGAACGGTGATTCCAAATTGAATCGAGATTCTTAATTATATGTCTAAACAAGCTTATGAATGGAATGGAGGTAAGAATCACCATTTCATTCCATCCTCCATTCTCATGTACCAATCACCTTAGTGCATTATAGCCTATTTACCCCTAACTAAAAAATATATTGCTATATTTTATTTTATACGTATAGACACACACTATTTTTATTTTGTTTAATTCACATACAATATTTCATTTGTATAATACAAGTTATTAAAGATCGGGCCGAAGTGCATACATCCAAGTGTTGAAAATGCGCTTAAAAACACGCACATACATATCGTGATACTAATAATCGGTACTTAAACTATTATTAATTGTAATAAAAATATATACGATGCATATTAATCTGCTATCTTTTTACTGTATGATGTGTGTTAGCACAATATTTGAACTTATCATAAAATGGTGGGCCCACTTTTCCATATAAGATGGAGGCCCACTTTTACCTAATGCACTTAAAGCACAAAAATGTTATTATAAAAGGAAATGACCCATCTTCGTGGGACAGACGGAAACAACAAAAAATGGTCGTTTTGAGTGGGACGGAGGGAGTAACAAATAATATATATAAAAAAAATTATTATGATTTGTACACGTACGTGACTTTATATTGCATTATCACATCAACCACGAACAAGTTGAGTCGTGTCCGTCACAAATAGAAAAACGGTTATAAATTAAAAAGTGGTGACTTTGTTGTTCTTTTATAAAATGGTATAAATTTTGGGTTCTACTTTAATTTAAACACACACACTAGTAAGTTAAATTTAATGATTCAATCATTTTTTACTAGATAATTAATATATAGATTGATATAACTAATATCATACGTGTAAAAAATTACAGCTAGCTTAATAAGCTATGTATATTACACACTTTGGTCTCCTCTTACTAGTGCAAATACGAAGCAAAATTCCCCAATTTCAACATCAATTTAGACAAAGATATATTCGTGCATATCAACGTTAATAATCATCATTCATAATCAATCAATTCGGTCCATACTTTTGTTGTCATCTCATTTCAATACACCAACTCGTAGCAGTTGTTTTTAAATCCATACTATACCTTAACTTTATCATCAATATTCAATCAAATCATCATTCTCAAAATAAGTATATTAATTTATTAAAAATTCGTTTTGTGGAATAAAAAATGGTATAGTATATGTGCTTGTGAATTGAAGGTCCTTAATCAGAGGAAATTATATTCTTCAACAATACTTATATGATACCCTATATATATAGCCGTGCATGTGCAATATAACCATTAATGATTTTGTGTCCCCACAGAAATTCCTTCACATCCAAGAATTCCGGAACTTTAATTTAATCTTGTCCATGCAATATATAAGTATTTTTTAGGATGCAGAAAATATGGATCGAGTACTATTTTGTTGTTTAAAATTATGTGTAAATTTAATTACCTGTGTGTGTGTGATTATAAATTATACCCCAATAATTCATTAACAAAGCACAACTTCTTTAATTAAAGAATGTAAAGATGGCTTTAAATAATAAACTAATTCAATGCTACATATAATTTTAAAATGAATACACATTATATTGTATAGTTGGCACCTTCCCCAGCTCTGCATTTTACTATTACAAAGATGTGTAGTCGCTATGAAAACACCATTCAATTACTTACTAGATTCGTGATACCACAACATTTTAGTTATACATCAAAATATTTTAAAATTTTATATATTCAACAAAGCGAACAATATAAATTCAATTTTATAAATATTCAGGATTATGTACACACTCTTGACTTGACTTGAACAATATTAATGATTTTATTATGTGTTAAAATTGGATCATATTAATACCGCGTCCATCACTAATCCTTATATGACCTTTAGAAAGGCGTGAACTCTATCACATTTATCACTTTTACACTACTTTATGCATTCTCTTTAATAACCGTGTCCAAAAGTTTTGTGCATGCTTATTGGGACGGAGGAGTACCATATTAGAATTAAATATTAAATTCAATTTCATTTAAAAGATCTAAGAGTGGAAAAATACCATTATAGTATAAAGTGGTTGTTGTCACTCCACAAAAGTGGACATTTTGTTAGAATATGTAGTTCTGGGAAGAAAAATAATAATAAATTTGCAGTCACTATTTTATTCTATTACAAAAGAGTAAAATAGAATAAATTTAGAGAAAAATTTGGAAACCGAGTCGAGAAAAGATCCTCTTTCCGCAAGACAATATTACGTCCCGGTAGTGCTCTCGATAAGACGTAGATGTCTCTAAAGATAAAACGGCTTTCGTCTCGGAGGTGGAGGCACCGCGAACCAACGAGCTCCGGCGAACTAGAAAAGGTTGAGGACAAAACTTCTTCTAAAATGCTTAAAGAAAAGATGCAGCAAGATGAATTGTGAAAGATGATGTCTCGTGTATGTTCTCTTAGTGAAATGCATGGAGACCACCTATATAAAAGTCAAATCCACTCAAGAGGAGTTATAGGAATTAATTGTAATTAAAATCCATTCATGGTAATTAATTCACATTAAGCCACTGGACGTTACAAGAGTTATACAAATTAGTGGTAATTGATTATAATTAATCCACCTAATTTGGACATACATTTGCCCACATACATGTCCCGGGACAGATCGTTGGGCAGGTCGTGGCGCAGGCCATGACACAAGCTGTCTAGGACATGCCATGGCACAGGCTGTCTGGCATAGGCCATGGCACAGGCCAGGCCACCAGATCATGGGCCAGATCAAGACGAGATCACTGGGCCAGATCATCTACTGGACTGCTGGGCCAGATGATCTGCTTGACCAGATCACCTGCTGGACCAGATCAAGACCAGATCACTGGGCCAGATGATCTGCTGGACTGCTGGGCCAGATGATCTGCTGGACCAGATCACCTGCTGGACCAGCCCACCTGCTGGACCAGATCACCTCCTGGACCAGATCACTCCCTGGACCAGATCATGGCACAGATGGTCCGGGACAAACTGCCAGCAAAAATAAGCCCAAGTACAGCGGGCTGGCGCGTGCCAGCCCAGCCCATCTGGTCTTTGACCCAACTTTTGTCAAACCATAAGGTTCTTAACCTCCTTATATACAAGATGAAAGTTGGTTTTATAACCAATGTGGGATAGGAGTTTCTCTTCACTCTTAGTTTCCAAAACACATAACTTCATGCTTCAAGTGACTAACTTTAAACCTTTATTTCTCACTCACCGGGAATCGGTTTAGAGAAAATAAATATACTACTATCATCTACTCGGAACGTAGCTCGATCTTACGTCATTTAATTTCCTTAGAATTAAATGCTTCGTCACTTAAAACTTAGTCAAACTTCATTGACCACAACAAATATATAACAAATATATATTTATTTTTTAAGGCACGATTCCTACAATCTCCCACATGAGTGGAAATAACCCAAATGCAAATGCACACAAGCTTTGTCCTCACGAAGTGCCAAAGTATTAGGATAGGTAGCTTATGGCTTTGAACCTTCCTTAGTTTACACCATCGGATACACAGGCGGATTAGTAGCGCGATGCTTTGAACTATTCCTCCACGGCGTGCACCTAGACAATGATGTCAACACCTTCAACACCTCAAACCTTTTCTGTTCTCACGTTTTGTGTCCATTTGGGGCCCTGGACACCCCTTTGGATTCATAAGTGTTTATTTAGAAGCGGCCCTCACTTCACACTTATATAGGTGATTCTTTATCGAGTATCTTGCCCTACTCAATCTCTAAAGAATCATTAAAAGTCATAGACTTAACCTAACCACTAGGCAAGTTCTCAACACTCAATTGTGCTCTTCTAGGGAATAGATATATCAATGAGTGTTCCCTCACAAGCTCTCATAGCTTAGTTTTCCCATTGAACCAAGTTCTTGGGATCTCCAATCATCATGGTTGGGTTACCACTATGAGAACTCCTCATGTTGTGGATTTTAGACCCATTCCCTTTAGCAATTTAAACATTTGATCTCGATTTAACCCTTTGGTTAGCGGATCCGCTAGATTATCCAACGACTTTACATAGTCGACTGTGATAACCCCCGTTGTGATCAAATGTCTTACGGTATTATGTCGCCGACGAATATGTCGAGAATTACCGTTATACAAGCCACTCTTTGCCCTCCCGATAGCAGCTTAACTATCACAGTGAATCATCACTAGAGGCACTGGCTTCGACCAACATGGAATGTCTTCGAGAAAATTTCTCAGCCACTCGGCTTCTTCAACAGCTTTATCTAAAGCTATGAATTTAGATTCCATGGTGGATTGGGCTATACATGTTTGTTTTGTGGATCTCCACGAAACAGCTCCACCCCCGATCGTGAACACATATCCACTTGTAGAAAGTGAATCCTTTGTGTCCGAGATCCAGTTCGCATCACAGTACCCTTCAAGTACCGGAGGGTATCTCCCAAATTTTAGCCCATAATATTGAGTATACTTTAGGTATCTCAATACTCTCACAAGAGCTTTCTAATGTTCCTTGCTTGGATTGCTCATGTAACGACTCAATTTGTTCACGACACATGCTATGTCAGGTCGAGTGCAGTTCGTTAGATACATTAAGCATCCAATCACCCTTGCATAGTCTTCTTGTGCAACCGAATCACCTCGATTTTTACTTAAGCGAACATTAAGTTCTAAGGGAGTTTTAACAGGTACACTATCGTACGCGTTAAACTTTTTGAGAACCTTCTCAACATAATGAGATTGTGATAAACTGATTCCGTCTACTCTTCTTAGAATTTTAATTCCAAGAATCACATCAGCTACCCCCATATCCTTCATGTCAAAATTTCTTTTCAACATGAACTTAGTATCGTTAATCACTCGGATATTACTACCCATGATTAACATGTCGTCTACATAAAGACACACTATAACATACTCGTTGTTTGTGTTCTTAATGTAAACACATTTGTCACACTCATTTATTTTGAAACCATTTGACAACATCACGTCGTCAAATTTCAAGTGCCATTGTAACGGCGCTTGTTTCAACCCATATAGAGACTTCACCAATTTGCATACCTTCCTTTCTTGGCCAGGTACTACAAACCCCTCAGGTTGCTCCATATATATATTTTTTTCGAGATCACCATTCAAGAATGCAGTTTTAACATCCATTTGGTGGATCTCGAGATTGTGCAAAGCAGCAATCGCGAGAAGTACTCTAATAGAAGTAATTCTCGTCACTGGTGAATAGGTATCGAAAAAATCATACCCATCTCTTTGTTTAAAGCCTTTGACTACTAACCGAGCCTTATATTTATCAATTGACCCATCGGCTTTAAACTTTCTTTTAAGGATCCATTTGCATCCTAAGGGCTTACAACCTTCAGGTAAATCAACCAACACCCAAGTGCGGTTTTGCATAATTGAGTCAATCTCACTTTGTACAGCTTCTCTCCATAGCTCCGCATCGGATCTAGAGAAAGCTCCTTTAATCGTTGTTGGCTCATCATCCAACAAAAACGATACATAGTCAGGACCAAACGTCTTTTGAGTCTTAACTCTACTACCTCGTCTCGGTTCTATATCTTCTAGATTAGACCTTTGTCGCTTGCGCAATTTTAGATTTTCATCTATTGATTTAGAAGACGTGGTATCTTCTTCAATTCTTTTACTAGAATTGACTTCAATTATATCCTTATCTTTACAAGGATATATATTTTCAAAAAATATAGCATTTCTTGATTCAAAAGTTGTTCCCACCACCATGTTGGGAACTTCCGATTTGTGAATAACAAATCGATAGGCACTACTGTTAAGAGCATATCCAATAAAGATACAATCAACCGTTTTAGGGCCAATTGTAACTTGTTTGGGTAGAGGCACTTCAACCTTTGCCAAACACCCACACACTATTAAATATTTGTAAGAGGGCTTTCTTCCTTTCCACAACTCATAAGGAGTAACATCCTTACCTTTAAGTGGAATCTTATTCAGAATATAGTTGGCTGTTAAGACAGCTTCCCCCCACATGTTCTGGGGCAACCCTGAACTAATCAATAAAGCGTTCATCATCTCCTTAAGTGTTCGATTTTTGCGTTCCGCAACACCGTTAGATTGAGGTGAATAAGGAGTCGTCGTTTGATGAATTATACCACTTTCGTTGCATAATTCCTCAAACGGAGCTACATATTCTCCACCTCTATCACTTCGAACCATCTTAATTCGATAACTTAATTAATTTTCGGCTTTGGTTTTGAAGTTCTTAAAAGCTTCAATAGCCTCATCTTTACTTCTTAGAAGATAAAGATAACAATATCTTGTGCAATCATCTATGAAGGTAATGAAGTATTTCTTACCACCTCTAGTTTGCACAAACTTTAAATCACACACGTCGGTATGAATTAGTTCTAGAGGTTTCGTACTCCTTTCTACCGAATGAAACGGTAACTTAGTCATTTTCGCCTCAACACAAATTTCACATTTGTTTTGAGTATTAACTTCACTTAACTTTAGTAAATTCAAATTAACTAATCTTTTTATAGCCTTTAGATTTACATGTCCTAATCTACAATGCCATAAATCGGAGCACTCAATCAAGTAAGAGGAAGTAGAAGCTTTTTCATTATCATTCAAGCTTTTGCGGCGCACGACCATTATATTTAGTTTGAAAAGTCCCCCGCTAAGATAACCTTTACCAAGGAATTTTCCAAACTTAGTCAATACAAATTTATCAGATTCAAAAACAAATCTAAATCCCTTATTGACTAGTATTGAACCCGAGACTAAATTCTTGCGGATGTCTGGGACATGCAGAACTTACTTCAAGGTAATTGAGATGCCGGATGTCATCTTGAGGACCACATCCCCAACTCCGGCCACCTTGGACGAGGCTTGGTTTCCCATGTTGAGCTTCCTCCCCTCAACAGCCTTGTAAGTCACGAACTTAGTCTTATCGGCACACACATGGGCGGTTGCACCGGTATCAATGTACCATCTACCTTGGTTGTCCACAAAGTTGACTTCCTCGGTGACTATGGCGGCAAGATCGCCTTCATCCCAATCTCCGAATTCCTTCTCGGCAATATGGACAGCATGCTTCTTCTTCTTGTAACCCTTTGGCTCACGACAATCTCTTGACGTGTGGCCTGGTCTACCACAGTTGAAGCAATTGCCATCGAACTTGCGGGTTGGCTTTTGCTTCCCTTTGCCCTTGTCATTCGGGCGAGCACGCTACTTGGAGGGACTGCCTCTCTCCAACAAGTTGGCCTTTGCGTCCATCGGCCCTTTCACCTTCGGATCACGCTTTCGCACATCCGACTCGATGTGAAGCTTCACGATGAGATCTTCAAGAGTCATCTCCTTTCTCTTGTGTTTGAGATAGCTCTTGAAGTCATTCCATCTTGGAGGTAGCTTCTCTATCACGGTCGCCACCGTGAACGCATCCGGTAGAATCATCCCTTCGGCATGGACATCGTGCACAATGAGTTGAAACTCTTGCACTTGATCCATGATGGGTCTGGAGTCTACCATCTTGTAGTCTAAAAATTTAGCTACAACAAACTTCTTCGTACCCGCGTCATCGCTACGGTACTTCTTTTCAAGAGCCTCCCACATTTCTTTGGAGGTCTTTACCACAGAGTACACATTGTATAAACTGTCATCTAAAGAGTTTATAATGAAGTTTTTACAAAGGTAATTTCCAGTGTGCCAATTGTCATAGGCAGCCCGAACAGTGAAGTTCATCTCCTCGGCACTCGATGTCAGCGGCTCGTCCTCCTTGAGGAATCCGGCAAAACCCAATGTTGTCAAATAGAACAACATCTTCTGTTGCCAATATTTGAAGTCAGCACCGCTGAACTTCGGTGGCTTTTCGGCAGGAGGCATCATCCTCGGTGCCGAATTCGCTCCCAAGAGAGAGCCCGACGTGTTGAGCCCATGGGCTCCAACACCGGATCCAAAAATAGACCCACCGAAACCACTAAAAGTGGAACCAACGGTGCCACTATGCGTGGAACCACCGTTCAACCCCGAAGGGTTCGCACCGGCTCCAAGCCCGGTAAACAGCGTGTTGGTGGTGGCGTCGACAACGATTGGAATCGTTGAAGACCCTCCGGCAGCAGCGGCAGTGGTGGCGGAAGTGGTAGCAGCAGCTACGGTGGAAGCGAAGGCAGCTGCGGTGTTGGACTCAGTGGATGCAGAAGATGCCATCTTCAAATGGTTGGTAAAATAGCTACTGTATTCTCCAAATTTGCAACACTACTATATAATACGTAGATTTATTATATTTGTTACTATATTTATTTTAATTGAGACTAAAAGATTAAAATATAAATTATATATGTATATTAAATTTATAATATTTTTCTTAAATAATACTATAATATATTGTATGTTATTAATATAATGAATTATATAATATTTTTCTTAAATAATACTATAATATATTGTATGTTATTAATATAATAAATCTACGTATTATATAGTAGCTATTCTTTTAGTGGATGCAGAAGATGCCATCTTCAAATGGGACATTTAAGGTGGGACGGAGGAAGTATTTGTTTTCACAAATTTTGTTTTATCTCTTTTTATTTATTTATCTAATTTTCAAGGTTTTTTGTACTATTGACTCTGAATCCTGTACTTCCGTTTATATGTTTGCAAATTTGTCTTCTTATTACTGATTGTTTTGATTAAAAGGTATTCATAATTTTAATAAAAAACATGTACATAATAGCGGACTGAATCTCATGATCCAATTTCTAGTAACGTCATGTTTGATAATTGATAGGCTTCATTAAATAAGATAAGATGGATTGTACTTCATTGTACATAGATAAGTAACCAAGAATAGCACTAGTTCTATTTGATATGTTCGATAATAATTATTGAGTTAATTATAGAAAATAATCATACAAATAGTGAAAGATAAATAATAATCACCAACATAATAGTATATAAATTCTAGTCATTTTTAAATTTTTAAGACAAAAATACTCCATCGTCGTATCCCCGCATATAAGTATGAATGGTATGATTTTAATGATTCATACCATTCATACGTGATTTCTATAAATAATATTATACATGTATGAAGAGTATGAATCATACGTAGCAAACGAAATTTATACTCAAAATGCTAAAAAAATGAAAAATTCGTCAGTTAAAAAAATTTCACTAATCAAAATTTATTTTACAAATAAAATTGAAACTACACCAATAATCAACACACCACTAACAACAAAGAATTATCAAAAATAAAAAATCAAACTACACCAACAAAAAAATTCATACATGAATTGTATGAATATTACTATATATACACCGGAAACCAGCGCAGCCCACTAAAAAAGAATCCATGTTTTCAAAAATTCGACAGAAATCTTGGAAAAAATTACAGGATTATGGGCATGTTGAAGAAGGTAAGGACTGTGCTCCTCTGCAAGGCGGTTAGTGTGCTTGTGCGCCTGGGACGACGCTGATTTGAGGGACCCGCCGTCCGCCATGGCCACCACGACTCTAGAAAACTTGAAGGGCCTGGAAGCGAAGGCAGCTGCGGTGTTGGACTCAGTGGATGCAGAAGATGCCATCTTCAAATGGTTGGTAAAATAGCTACTGTATTCTCCAAATTTGCAACACTACTATATAATACGTAGATTTATTATATTTGTTACTATATTTATTCGACTAAAAGATTAAAATATAAATTATATATGTATATTAAATTTATAATATTTTTATTAAATAATACTATAATATATTGTATGTTATTAATATAATGAATTAAGATTATATTTAATGCTTGATTAATATTAAAAAATAAAAAATATATAAAATTTTGATAAATATCGGTATGTACTGATATACCTAACTTTTGGTATATACCGAAATATCGGTACATACCGATATACCCAACATACCGTATATCCGAACATACCGTATGTACCGAACTTTCGGTTTATACCGAACATACCGTATATACCAAAAATTCAGTATAGTTCGGCATACCGCAGTATGGCCAAAATCCATATCGATACCGTATCGAAAAATTGGTATACTGTTAATTACTGTATTTTTGATTTTTTTCTGTACGGGATGCTCGGTATACCGAATGTTTGTATATTTACCCAGCCCTAAGTGTACCAATCGCTCTATGTAGAAAATTGCGGAAGCTAAAGTAAGACACGAAGATAATTTTTGCGTAGGTTATATAAATCAATAATCTACACGAGTCTTATGGCAAAAACCTAATACCAAAAATAAGTGCTGAAGATTACAATGTTGGACTACACTATAACACAACACTATTACTAAATGTACGTTCTTGAAAGCTAGAACTGTACTCAATTAAAACTATGAAAATAATTATGAAAAAGACGTTATTCACATGTGAATATCTTCAACTATTTATAGGTAGACGTCTTGTGGACTAAGTTGAGCCTAGATCCATAAATATAGCAACCGTCCACTTAGTACGTGGTTTGTTGAGTCAACAACGCGCCTTAAAATGTGGAACAAAATCATGCAGTTGTTGACTCTTTAATTTGTGGAACAGAATTCCACTTGCATGATTCTCTCAACTGCACAGCCCAGGTCTCTACTCCATACTACGTGTGCTGCTCCAACGCTGCTGAGTCAGTCCTCCGCGTGGCTGCTGAGGTGTTGCTGTGTCAGCACTCCATGTCATGCTGAGCTGGAGTCTCAGTCAGCACACCTGTGAAGAAAGCAAAAACATACGTGTTAGGTCAACATTCGAATAACACTTTAAAGTAAAAACCTAAATTTAACAAACTCCCCCTTTTTTGCGCTTTCTTAAGGGTTCTTGGGAGTGCTCCCCCTGTTTCCATGCCTGCAAAACAATCTTCAACAATAGCAAGCATACATACTGCAAACAGTATAAGCAGCATCACACAAGTATCACATGCAGTAAACATTAACAACATCAAACATCATATATATCATCCAAAGTTTTATAGGTCATTGCTGCATCCATAGTCAATTCATGCCAAAAACAAAAAAACGAAAATAAAAATTGTTTGAGATTATCCACCACATAAAAAAATTGTTTCACACACGGTCATAACATCACTCATGCCTCCACATCATCACCATCAACAGGATCATCAGCATCAACTGCATCAGCTGCTCTGTCTCCAAAACTTTCCTCCATAACCATTTCTCCTCCTTTTTGTGACGAGAGGCACCCTTCCAGCAATGGTCGCAGGGTAGTCAGTTAAGCAATTGCGGAGATGACCTACTGGATGAGTTGTTGAGGCACCAAAACTTGAACACCAGAAGGGACAGTTGAGGCAACAGGGTTCTTCCAAGGGAGGTCTGTATCTTTTCCCTTGTTGAAAAGTAAGTTGTGAATGGCATAATCTGGAACCGGTAAAGCCTCCTTGCTTTTGGCTATCTCCTTGAACCCTTGCTTCTCCAACACCCTACAAATCAAGGAAGGAAAAGGCAGCGTGCTCAATTGAGAGGTTAGCCAGTTGATCGAAGATAATCCTCCCAAGGTTGAATGGCATGTTGAGTCCGATCAGATAGAGCAGCACATCATGCTGTTGTGTGACAACCATAACATTGGACGACACTATCCAATTGAAGGTCATCACCTTGTGCAAGACTAAATATAGGTGGGATAGACTAGACGCTTTCATAGGCTGGACCTAACGAGAACTTTTTCCCCCCGTAATCAACTTAGCAACATCATCCAAACTGGCAACAACCTCACCCTCAATATCTTGTAGCCCAAATGCAACATTAATAGACGCGACAGTAAAATCGAAGACATTGTTGTAAAGGCAGACTTTCCCATACTTGTTAGAATTAGGGTTCCCAAAAGTTTTAAGCAAGTTGCAGTAAAAGTGGTGGACAATAGTCTTGACATACGGAGGTAACTTATACACAGTGTCTAACATACCCCTAATTTGAAAGAATTCAATGAGATTGTTCTCATCGAATGTTACCTTGTCAATTGAGCGTTCGCACATGCAGGGGGCATTTCGGAGGCATTTCCACTTCACAACTGCAATCTCATCATAAAACTGTATGATGACTGCGTTGTTGGGATCGAAGTCAGAGTCAGCAGAGGCCGACTGGGCGGATCCATCCTCCGGTTTCTCCGCTTGTTGGTCCCCTTGTGGCAGTGCCTGTTGGGTCTCCATGGCGTCATCCGACATGGGTTTTTTGCCCTCCTTTACTGCTTCCCGTTTGGCTAGAGCAGCTAAATCACCCTTAATGACCTCATCAATATCAATGGTTTTCTCAGAGTCCGCGTGCTCGATTTGGGGGCGGCCTTCTCTTCCTTAACAGTGGGCATCAGATTCTTGGGGGCACCCTTCTCAGAGGAGACCTCGTCACCGTCGTCCTGCAAATTGACAGTGGGCATCAGATTCTTGGCTTTCTTGGAAGCGGCGGTGTGGCTGGACTTCTTGGAGCCGCGGGTTACAAGTTTTCTCTTTTTCGGCTAGGGTTTCTCCTGAACAGAACTAGAGGCCTTCTCTTCGTCGACGATTGTGTGGATGGGAGGAACAATGTCAACAACCGGGGTAGCAGTGATCACATTAGCTCCTACCCCTTCCTGAACAGTAGGGTCGACAGTGTTTTTCTCCGACGATGGCAGGGGTGGTGCCGCCCCAGCATCGTCCACCTTGGGAACCACGGGTGCAGGTTAAGAAGTGGCCTGAATCTCCTGCAAAACTTGGGAGTTGGCTGCAATAAGGGCTTTCAAAATAGCAGTGAAGTCAAGAGGGATAGGGTTAGCCATTAGAGCAACACAAAAAAAAAATTGCATAGAAAATGGAGAGTGGGGGCTGGAGGTTGAAGACGAAAGGAGAGTGAGAGTGCTTATGTCTATGTAGAAGTGAGGAGTGAAGGGAAATGTGAGTGGTTATATGAAAGGTATAAAGGGTAGGGGGAGAGGGAGAGAATGATCAACATTGGAGAGCGTGAAAGATGTGAGTGAGATAGAGAAATAGAGAGATAGAGAAGGCTGATCGTTTTCCGTGGGATGACGCGTGTTGATGGCTGACAACTGTGGCAGCATCATCATGAGGGGAGAGAAAGGAGGGATATGACGGTTCAAATTCAAAAAACGTCTCAACACATCTCCAACTACCAAGAACAAACATATAGATAGTTATAACCCACTAACAATAAAAATTAGGCGGATTTCAAGAAATTAGCAAGCATGCAACAACGTCCAACACAAATCGCTGACTAGAGTGTTCAGGAAATAATAAAAAGGACAAAATTATTCAAGTATCACAACTTGCTTTGTTGTGCTAACATCCCCTCAACATCGACCTGATTTATAAAAATAAGAATATAAGTGCAGAACTACAAGAATCCATTGACTAGTTAACGTAGAGTGCATCGTCGCAGTGAACGTCGTGCCCCTAATCTTTCATCCTCGAAAGTAGTCGCAGTTGCAATCATTTTGTAAGGTAGCATCGTCGCAGCGAATGTCATGCCCCCCAAACTACTTTGATTGTTTACCACACTATTATAGTAACATATAGTAGAAAATGTCAGACGTCTGCAAGAGGAACGTGTTAGCTAGATATTATACTAGCAAGTTAAACATACCAGCAAGTTAAACACCAACAGTTACACCAAATAAGATAGAATGTTTTGAGCATGGTGTAACAAACAATCACACATTTTTAGTGATGAAAACAAAGACCAAAAGATTTTCGCAAGTAAACGAACCTCTCATGATCCAAGAGTTTTGTGAAAATGTCAGCAACTTGGTTTTCGGTTTTCACATAATCAAGACACCATTTCATTAGAGATCTAGTGGAACAAGAGGTGATTAAGCTTGATTATGTGAAAATCGAAAACCAAGTTGCTGACATTTTCACAAAACCCTTGGATCATAAGAGGTTCGTTTTACTTGCGAAAATCTCTTGGTCTTTATTTTCATCACTAAAAATGTGTGATTGTTTGTTACACCATGCTCAAAACATTCTATCAACCACTCTAGGTAGAAAATTACAGAAGCTAAAGTAAGACACGAAGATAATTTTTGCGTAGGTTATATAAATTAATAATTTACACGAGTCTTATGGCAAAAACCTAATATAAAAAATAAGTGTTGAAGATTACAATGCTAGACTACACTATAACGCAACACTATAACACAACACTATTACTAAATTACTCAATGAAAACTATGAAAATAATTATGAAAAAGACGTTATTCACATCTGAAAATCTTCAACTATTTATAGGTAGACGTCTTGTGGACTAAGTTGGGCCTAAATCCATAAATATAGCAACCGCCCACTTAGCCACTCTTTCAGTACGTGGTTTGTTGAGTCAGCAACGCGCCTTAAAATGTGGAACAGAATCATGCAGTTGTTAACTCCTTAATTTGTGGAACAAAATTCCACTTGCATGATTCTCTCAACTGCACAACCCAAGTCTCCACTCCATCCTACGTGTGCTGCTCCAACACTGTTGAGTCAGCCCTCCGCGTGGCTGCTGATGTGTTGCTGTGTCAGCACTCCATGTCATGTTGAGCTGGAGTCTCAGTCAGCACACCTGTAAAGAAAGCAAAAACATACTTGTTAGGTCAACATTCGAATAACACTTTAAAGTAAAAACCTAAACCTAATACTTTCAAAAAGGCAAAACAACACTTTTCATTTTCCAAATAAAACGTATGCTAAAAAAATTATGGACCAATAAATAAAAAAATTACCAATCTACGTTTATTTATTATTTTTATGAGGTCATAATTAAAAAGACATAAGTTTAGTTGTAATATTTCCTAAATTATTCTTTGAATCAATACAAAATTTATCATTTAAATTATGTTTGAAAAAATATTGAATATATGATATGACAAGTAAATAAAATAAAAAAAATAAAGTAATTCCAACCAACTAAATTTATAGGTGAGAATAAAATGAATAAGTAATATAGCAACTTAACATGAATGATACTGAAATTATCAAATTAAATTTTAAATATTTTTTTTTCCAAATTTATGAGCTCAAAATTTATTTTTCTTATGTTAATTATTTTCAATATTGTTGATCATTTAGAAAATATACTGGTACCGTAAAAATCAATAATTATTCTGTCATAAAATATTTTCAATGATTATTAAAAAAAAGTAGATATTCTATTACAATTAGCATAAACATTTTATATAGATATGTGTGTATATAAAAAACAATATTATGTTAGTTTAAATTCAACATTTTGAATAGTAACAATTACATTCAATTGGAATTAATAGAAATATTATTGCATCTAAATTAGCAAATGTTTGAAGAAGAAAAAAAGTGTAATAATAAAACTCTTAAAAATAGTAAAATCACTAAGAGATACGTGTGTATATAAAAAAAATGTAATAATAACACTTTTGAATGGTAACTTCATTCAATTGGAATTAATAGAAATATTATTCATAAAACATTTCAAATGATTATTGAAAAAAGTATATCTCCCATTACAATTACTATAAACCTTTTATATTAATATGCGTGCATATAAAAAAATCAATATTACTGTTTAGTATGTTTTTGTCGTGTTTTGGTCGTATTTTAGTATATTATTTTGTCATGTTTTGTGTGTTGGTTCTTTGTTTAGTGTTGTGTTATTGTTCGTTTTTACGCCGGGTTCTTTGTTTCGTGTTTTGGATGTAGGAGGCGGAAAAGAGGTGGAATAGAAGTTTAAATGATGCCGTAAATGTTGAAGATGCTAAGATGAACGAAGTCGAGGAAAGAGAATGAGAGCTTACTAGGAGATATGGGCAAAAACGAGAGGAGAAAGAACGCGGGTGCATGGCCATATGCGAAATTATTGCGCAATGCGCAACAATTTTATTTTGGCTCGTTCTCCTTCGTTACAACTCCGAATTCGGATCCGTCTGCGGCTACAGATTCCTATCGAGACAAGCTTCAATTTGGTGTTTTCAAAAATTTCGTATTTTGTACAGGCCAGCGGTCGCTGGGCCCGTGTTGCAGCAGCGGACAGCGGGCATGGTCCAGCGGCCGCTGGCGGGCAGTTTCAGACACTTGTAACTTGTAAAAACTCTCCTAAACACTTGTTCTTACTGCTTTTCTTAGTTTAGTGCCTTGGGGTATCCAAGGATTGAAGGGATTTAGCAACCGAATTGTGGATTCTTAGTAAGTTATCTTCAATGAATCTTTCTATGGATTTGCTTTTCAATATGGTTGGCTAAGTTCTTATATAGGGTTGATTGTTTCTTATCTATGGTTTGATGCTGGATTTGATCTTCTTAATGGTTGTTCTGATCCGTGTTTAAGAGTTTTCCATGCTTGATCACCATGTGCAACTCTAGAAATATGATTAATTTGATCAATGAATGATTCTATTTCTCTTTTGTAATCAAACAACCTAACTTATTAATCGGATACGTAAAATAGGTAATCATATCTTGATTAGTGTTACTCTAAGTGTGATTTGTATACGTTAGTAATAATCACGGATTAGCTTTAAGAACACGTAAATTATTGGCTAATCAACTTAGGAAAAACCTATTAAAGATTTGATTTGATTAAATAAGCATTGACCTAGATTAGAGATGATCTTTACCCTAGACTTCAATCACTTGTGTACCCCCATTTATTGCTTTTCATCTTAGTTTATAGTTCTTCTATCTCATCCTGATTAGAGTGTTTAGAATTTACATTCCATTTACGCACTTAGTACTAATAGTTGATAGCCCGACATAGCTTTCCTTGAGATATGACATTCGGTTCGGCTACTACGTATTACAACTTCTTAGGATACGTTTTTAGTTGAACAATTACGTTAGTTTAAATTCAACATTTTGAATGGTAACTTCATTCAATTGGAATTAATAGAAATATTGTTGCATCTAAATTAGTAAGTATTGAAGAAGAAAAAGAATGTAATAATAACACTATTGAAAATAGTAAAATTATTGGGAGATGCAGTTAAAAAAGGGAAAAAATAATAATAACATTTTTGGAAATAGTATAAGTATTGAGAAATAATGACATAAATTATGAATGGTTAACCTCTTTTGCATGGCACATGAAAAAATGAGAAGGAAAAATTATTGTTTGGGAGGGAAAATGCATTGGGTGATTTTGCTTTAATATACATATAAATAAATGTTAAAATATATAAAATGCAATAAAAAATAAATATATATTTTTGATGTATTAAAAATAACAATTAAAAAAATCACGGGTTTGGCTCGAGTTTGCCCGATTCATATGGGTATGGGCTTGAGCCTAATTTTCAAGCCCGACTGGACCATGGGTCGGGCTTCGGCCTGTACATATAACCACAGAGCGGATTTGGGGGAAGCCCAACCCAAGTCTGTCCAAATTTGACGACAATAGGCCTCCAAAGCCCAACCCGATGACATCATAGTCGGGCTTGGGCTAATGTTAGACCCGGCATACCCAAGCCCGCCCAAACACGATCCGAATATTTAGATATTTGATATTTAAATTATAAATTTAAAATAATATAAATAAAATTATTATTATTAATTTATAATAAATATAAATTAATAGACATATTAAATAAAATATATGAGTAAATTAATATAAATATTATTATTATTAATGTATAATAAATATAAATTAATAGACATGTTAATGAATATTACAATATATGAATATATTTTAAAATAAATTAATTATATTACATATATCTTGTTAAAAAAATAAAAAAAATAAAATATGTATGTCCATCCGAGCTAGTCCAATCTAGGTGGGTTCAGGCTTAAAATACAAGCCCGGTTGGATTATAGGTCGGACTTGAGTCCATCCACAAAATTGCATGTTGGGTATGGGCATAAGAAAGTCTGATCCAATTCGGCCCATTATCATCCCTTACCGTCTATTGAAATTTATATAAATCAATAGAAAAACTATATTTCACAATCCTATCAATCTAATAAAATCCATATAAATCAATAAAAAAGTCTATCAAAATCTACACAAAATCTATAAATTTTCTAAATCCATAACTTTTTAAAGTTCAAATAAATATAATAAAATCCCAATTAAATACATCCCATAAAGTAAAAGAGAGTTGATGACTTTTGGGTTAAACCTTTGTATTCCGTTTCAAAAGAGAGAAATTATTTTCTCTTTCCGTTTTTAATAAGCATCGTTTCCTCTTTTTACTGTCAAAAATCCCTAAACCCTACAATTTCCCGCACACCAGAGGTATGTTCCTATCATTTTTTTTCTTATTATTTGCTCTTAATGAAATTCGATATTTGGACACATTGAATTTAATGTAATCCTGTAATTACAGAATTGTGTCATGATGTAATTCTGTGTTGCTGTAATTCTTTTTTGTTCTGCAATTCCGTAATTCGTCGATTTGAACATCTGTTTTTTTTTTGTGTGTGATTTTTCTTGAAATGCATTCTCGTTTTGTGCTCACAGCGATCATTAATGGCGGACGAACCATCGCTCCAGGAAGAATTTTCCGATGCTCACGCCGCAGAGCTCTCCGACGAGATTGCGGAGCTCAATCAAAAGATCAGTGATCTCGAGGAGGAGAACAGTACGATCGTTGGGGAAAATAAGGAATACAAGCAACGAATCGAGGAGCTGAAGGCCTCTGTTGAGAAACTGAGCTCTGAGAACGATGATTTGAAGAATCAGTTGGAAAAGGCGCAGTTGGACCTCAACGCTATGGGGGTGGTGGCGGCTCGAGCAGCAGATCTCGAAGGTGAAGCGTCGAGGTTGCATCACGATTTGGCGACGGCGATGAGTGATTTGCAGGAATCTCAGGACGAATTGTCTGGGTTGAAGAAGGAATTGGAGGTGATGAAAGGGAGGGAGAAGGAGGGAGATGTGAAGCTCGAGGCAGTGGAGAGGGAGAAGGCGTTGCTGGTGGTTGAATTGGATGCTAGGGATAAGCAAATCCAGGTTTTCAAGAATAATGTGGAGACATTGGAGATGGCGGCTGGGGATGGTAGGAAATCTGCCTCAGAGAAGAATGAATTGGAGACAAATGTTGAGAAGATGAAGGCAGAGATCAGCATTCTGCAGAGTTGTTTAGATGAGAAGGAGAGGATCATTAGAGAGCTGGATTTGGAGGTTAAGGGTGCCATTTGCTGTGGCGTTAATGGGGAGGCCGTAGTTGGTGGCGGAAAGAAAAGGACTTTTGGTGGTCTAAGGCAAAGGGAATGGATGATTGTGGGTGGCACATCCATTGCTACTGTTGCTGTAATGGGCTGCTACTTACGTGCTGCAAGAAAACATTGACTTATGCTTCAATGGTAGAAGGTAGAGAGATTATGAGGATTTATGTGTTCCTTATCTTTTTCTTGGCCTAAAACGGGAAGCTTCGGTTTTGATAAGTATTGTTTTTGGTTTGTCTCTGCTACGATCGGAACACATGTCACAGTAATTTTTGACGATTCTGTTTATGGGCTAATGCTAAATAATGTGTTTATCATTATCACTATTCTGTCTGTGTTTTGTTTGCTTCAGCGTAACTAGATTTTAATTAATATAATGCTTTTATGTCATACAATTTTTTTGATCAGTGTGGTAGTGCTTGTAATTTTCCATAATTTGCTGTCTCAATCGTTTCCTTCTGCCTTATGATTAGTATGATGCTCTAACTCATGTCTGTAATTCTATAGCTCGACTCGGTGTTTGAGACGTATTTTCTTGCTTGAATCATGTAGTGCTTGATCTTTCTATGAGTTGATCCGTGATCGTATAGCTTTTGTATGTCTTGTTTCACCATTCTTCTTCTTTTTTTGATCGAAAATGCAAGTAAACTAAAAGGCCCACATAGGCTACAAAATACAATAATACTTGGAAGTTGGAACAACATCCATGTCTCGCAATGGTGGCAGCTAGGAGGATGTGTTAACAATTTGAAAGCAAAATGTTTTGCCTGGCTGGCAAAGAGGCACCATGGTTTGTCATCTTTGGGAAAAAAACCCATGAATTCAATCGGAAGAACATAGTAGCTTTGAAATATAATCTCCAAGGAATTATCTTCGAGTATTGTATATTTCACTTGTCATCTTTGGTTGTGTACATGTTTTGATATTTAATTCAGGAAAATGGAGTTTTATAATTCAGAAAAATGTGTGGACTGCAGGCCTTATTTTTATTTTCTGTTTTAGGGCCATCCACACCCTTCTGACTACGTCCTCGTACTTATTATTTGTCCAATTATTAACTTTACTAACATTTATACAGAATTCAAGTTTGAGTTCTTGCATTTACCCACTTTCCTCATCTGATTCTGAATCATGACACTCACTATGCACCATAATAAATTTGTGTATTTTCTCATGCAAAATTGTTGTCGCTATGGGAACTTCATTTAATTGAGCATAGTTGTACTTGTATTGATTCTCAGTGAGTAATTGTAGATTAGTTTTTGTTATCTGACCTATGAAAGTATGAAAGCTTTAGTGTCAATTTATCTAAAGAAAAGATTTTTATTCGGTTTTGCAATTCCAATGTTGTTCATATTAAAAAAAGATTGAAACTTTTGCAACTTAAGAAAATCTCTTGGTAAGGTGAAGCAATAAGCGTCACCCATTAGTTGATTATGGAAAATTTGAATAATCTTTCACACGTATAAAGTGTTGACCATTTTCTTGAATCTCACAAACAAAATTTACTAGAGATATTGCATCATCATGTTGTTTGTAAAAGTAAAAGCGAAGGAAGAATATTTGAATTTAAGATGGAGATTGGTCCCTCTCTCTCCCATCCATGGCAAGACCCAAGTTTGAAGGTAAGGTAATGAAAAAGGAGATAGTGATAGTGGGTGCGGCAAAAGGGAATAGATTAGCAGGCAGGCAGAGTTGGCCACTTTTGAAGACAGGAATTTAAGGCGTTTTACCGCTGTTTTTAACCTCTTCTTTCTTCACATTTCATCCCTTCATCTTCCTCGTGATTCGTGTATCTTTTACCAAAAATCCTCACGCACACACAGACAGACCAGTTACATAACATTACAGAATACAGATGAAAGTGAGCAGCACTGTTTGGCTCTCCTCTCTCCCTCCGAACAAAACAAAATAAAGAGGAAAGGTAAATAAAGAGTCTGTCTCACTCTGAAAATCCCTTTGAACAAAATGCTATTCCTTCTTACAACTCACTGCACACTGCTGCACTTCTCTCTCCTTTTCTTTCTATCAACCATACACAAACACAAACAACCCTCTCTCTATTTGGGCTTCTCTTCACACTTGTTTCTTTGCTCATGGCGCCACCACATTTTTTTGCTACATCGCCTCTCCTCCCAAAAGGTCAGTTTCTGTCTTTCTTTACATATTGGTTATATTCTCATTATGCTTTAGTATATTTTTAGCTGCCCTCCATTTCTTCTTATGTTTTTGTGTATTGTTTTTTGCAATTTTGTTCATGGGAAGTAGAACCTTGAATGGTAACTTTCTCAAGAACCCAATTCTTGATGTGGGTTTCTTTTTAATTTTTTTTCCCCTGAGTTTGCTTATAGAAATGCTTCTGCATGTGTACATGATTAAGGATGCATTCAAGAATCTGAGATTTAGGAATTTATTAATAGCACTGTGTGATTAATTTTTTGTTTAAAGGCAATAACCAAATTTAGGAATGTCACTAGAAATCTGTGCTTAGAGCTGTTGCAGTCAAACATGAGAGAACTTTCACCTTTTCCCTGTTATAATAAAACCCTCATAAAAGTAAAATTCAACTCTTGAGAACAGCAAGATCTGTTTGAGATTAAAAGCTCATCTTAAATTTCTTAATACCTGAGATCGAGAATTATGATTGTGTTTAGAGTGGAAATGGAAATTATGATTGTGTTTAGAGTGGAGAGACACTAATCCTCATGAACTTAAACACAATAGCAATGAGTTTGCTTTCACTGTTTTATGTCTTCCATTCTTGTATACCATATGATTTTGACTTCGTTGAATAATCTAAAATTTTGCGAAAATCTTATATAAATCAGGTTATTTTTTTGGGAGTGTAAGGATTACAAGAGAATTCAAAGATTTCTACCACACGAATTATCAGAAGTATGATCTTTTGCAGGTTGCTGATTCTCACACTGCTTGAGTTTGAAAATCTTGCATTTCTTGCCTATATTTCCAGCACTATTAAATATCACACATCCAGAATAAGAAGCATGCTCTGTTCCATCATTAATACAAGGATAGCATAGAGCGTGGGGTCCTAACAGTAGGAGGGGAAACACAAAAACGTTGTCATTCGGATTTCGAACAATGAATTTTATTGCTCACATCATAACATAATATAATGTCTTTCTTGTTCTAACAATGATGCAAGTAAACTTGTTGTTGGATTAGGCTGCATTAGTAATAGATTTTACTATTTCTAAGGCTGCTTGTTGTGACTTTTGGTTGGTATAGGTCTTGAAACAGCTGGGTGATGATCACTTCAGACTTCAGAGATTCGGATTCCTTCACTACATTTTGGCTGTTTAGTGAAGATGTAGATTGAGAAATGTCATAATTATTGAGGTAGGGAATGAAGCAATTGGTCCGCAAAAGCACATCATATATTGTACCACAATCATTAATTCCATTACTGGATTCAAATGAACCATCATCTTAACTAACTTTCTCTGAGGTTTCTCGGCTATTCTACGTGTTCGCTACTTCGGAACTTCGATATTGTTCTAGTGTTGTTGCATCTAAAATCGGTTTGCGCCTCATTGGCTCCATACTTATTCGGATCTTGACGAACTTGCTTACTGGGAGGGAAAATTATAATGTCTTCTTTGCTGCGTTGCGTATGATTATGCTATAGAGATGAAAGTTTGATGCTTGAAAATTTATAACTTTCAATAGGGACTACTAACTTTCTTTGATCTTTATTTCAATAATCTCTTGAAATGATAAACATCTTCACTTTTCTTCTCTCCGTGTGTTGTTTATAATATTAATAGGAGCTTACATCGTTTTTTCACTTTTCCACTACTTATAAAACTTGTTTCCATAAATATATAAATTTAACTTTAGTTGTTTTGGATTTTTTTAGGGTACATAAATATATAAATTCTCCTGTCCATTATTGTCATTTACGCTTTGACCCAATATAAATTTTAATTAAGCGGGTTTGATTTTGAGTGTAAATCTATGGAGAATGAAATTTAAATTTTCTAATTATTCTTAATTAAATTGTGTATATTAAGTAAAATTAAAGAATTTTTAATTATTATTCTTAATTGAGTTTACTATACGAGTCATTGAATTATTTATTTCTCTTGTTTCTATTATTATTTATTTCTCTTGTTTTTATTGAAATGGATTTGACTGTTTATTTCTACAAGCCTATTTTTCGGGATTCTACAGCTATTATGTGGCATAGTGGTTAAGATTAGGTTCAAATCTAAGAAAAATTTTAGGCAATGTTTATTATCCTGAAATGGTATGTAAATAATTTTTATGAACAGAATAATCAAAAGTATATATAATCAAAAGAATATATAATGGAGGATAAATGTTGTTATGTGTAAATTAAAAGAAAAAGTATGTGTTTTGAAGGGTATAATTTTGTTGGAATTATAAAATTTTAATACCATTTTTGTAGTGTTATAGGAACGCTCAAATTTATCCTTATTCATCAATAATAAAACAACCTGGCTTTGACTACAAAATCATGAGAATTATTTCATTAAATTGACCTGTCACTCTCACTCCACCTCCTACGTCAAATTGATCATTTGGTATAAGTTTTATAGACTAAACTGCATACTTGTAAACATAAAATTCAAATATTATTAATTTAGAAATATTATCCATTTTTTAATATAAAAATCTTATTAATTCATTTTTTATATTTTATTGCACATTGGTCCTCTTAAAATTGGTACTACGTTTTAACTATATATATAATTTATTTTTGGTTAAAACTGTCCAACTATAACAAGCTGAGAGTTTTTATGAGTAAATACCTGTTACTTCAAATTAAAATTCAAACTACAGAAATTAGAACCTATTTTTCGGAATCTCTTTTTATTTTTGTAAGATGTATACTACTTCTTGATCTCTTATTCTACTATCAACTACGATGAAGGTAAACACAAGATTCACAAGTTATTTTCAAAAAAGAATAGAATGGCGATAGAGAGCACAACTTCTAAAGGACTGTACAAGTAATAGTGGTATTTAATTACAAAATGAAATCAGAGTAGTAAAGAAATAGTGAATGAATGAATGAATTGGAATGGAATGGAAATGCAATGAAAAGAAAGAAGGATCAAAATATGGAGCGGTTGCATTCGGGTGGAAATCCTTGTGGAAACCTCTTTGAATCGGCACAGTAGTTGTACACCATATACTTGTGCTGCACCCACCGCAGCCTATTCCTTCCTCCCGCGTCAAGCTCCTGCGTCTGCCACGCCGACACCGCCGCCGACTCACCGCTATTTCTCGAGCTGATCACGAAGTTTCGGTATGAAGCGAAGAACGGCGCCTTGGACCAATCCGTCTTCACGCGGCCGCCCTGTGTCGCCCAGTCGTCGGCGTTCCACAAACTGCAGTACACTCTCATCGCCTGCGTCTTCGGGAACGGTGTTCCGATGGCTTCGTGGTTGTTGAAAACTCTGAGCGGAATGTTGTCCGCCATGAATCTGCAGTTAATAATAATTGAGTCGCAGTCAGAATTCATTCAATTTAACTATATACCAATGAAATGAATTAGTGATTTGATTTGTGTACTGACATGATGCGCTGAGGGTTCCAGACGATGGAGTAGGTGTGGAAGGAGGAGGTAGGGTCGAACCAGAGGCGGAACTGCTGTTCCTTGTTCCCTTTTCCGCCGGCAAAAACGTTGGTGTGAACTGTGTAGGGCTCTCCGCTCGAATTCCCCAAAAATTCGAAGTCGATTTCGTCGTGGCCCTCTCCTTGAGAGGACAACTGCAGATGGAAATCAGAATTAGCAAAATACAGTTGGAAATGGCATGAATTAAGAGCATACATAAATATAGTGGTATGAGCTTACGAAGAAGGTGGTGACGGTGCCGGCGGAGTTGTCGGGAACGAGCTTCATCTGCATATCGAATCTTCCGAATAAGTAGTCATTCTTCGATTGGAATCCGGAGCCGGAGTATTGGTCCAGGGAGAGGGTAAGCTGGCGCCCGGCGTCGAGGATGGTGGCGCGGCCGTCTCCCCATGTGATATCGGCGTCGCGGTAGAAATCAGCTGCGGCTGAAGTGAGAGCAGCGAGGAAGAGTGAGAGTAGGAGGAGGCGTGATTGGGAAAATGCAGGTGCCATTGTGAATGAAGTGGTGGTGAGTAGTGAAGAAGCAAGGAATGGTGTTTGTATATATATATGCGGAGGTAGAGATCGAGGTAGAGGCAGAGGGTGTGAAGAGAACACAGCTGTAGTTGCGCGTAGTATCCGTTTGAGACTTCGGACATATGAGCTGGAGCCTGTATAGTGGACTGCCCAAACGCGCAACCTCTTTTGCTGTTCATTTCCGCGTAAATTTTAACTAAACTTTATGTATTTCGTAAATAATAAAAGTTATATATTGAAAAAGTTGTGTATCGAAACCACTTTTATCAATTTTATACTCTATAAACTTAGTTATTTGAACGTTACACTAATTTTGATATTCTTAAAATAGTAAAAGTTATCACTTTAAAAGGGTGTAGACCTTACCATCTTTTATCACTTTTACACTACTTTATACACTCTCTTTAATATTCGTGCCCAAAAGCTTTGTGTCATGTTTATTGGAACGGAGGGAGTACTATTTTATACACTTTCCTTAATAACCGTATCGGAAAAAAGATGTCAAGCTTAGTGGGACACTGATGAATTATTATATTATATAATATACTCCCTCT
>JAPKLX010000019.1:3097672-3196101 GCA_026898415.1 Leonotis leonurus | reverse complement strand
TGATTTCTTCAAAAATGTGTGAAAAAAATGTCAAGTTTAGTGGGACAGAGAGAGTATATTACTAATGAAGTGGAACATATTTTGAGTACTATTTTATTCAACCTATATACTACTTCCTGCGTCCCAATAAGTATGATACAAAATTTTTGAATATGATTATTAAGGAGAGTGTATAAAGTAGTGTAAGAGTGATAAAGGTGGTACAGTCCATATTTTTTTAAAGGGATAACTGTTACTATTTTATGAATATGTCAAGCTTAATGGGACATCCAAATAAGGAAATTGTGCCAAGTTTAGTGGACGCGAGTATTTACACGATCTTTCATAAATACTCCTTCAAATTACATTTATTAATATTTATATTCATCAAAAGGGTAAATATATTTAGTGAATGGATCAACCTTCCTTTTTGTAATATAACTGAAATTTATAGGAATCTGCTTGGGAGATGGGCCGAACTAAGGAATGATAATAATAATGTATTTCTTCTCGAGGTTAACTTAAATACGTATTATCTAATGTTTTTATTCTCTAATTAAGTTTGTGAAGAGATTAGTAATTGAGATGAATAGAAATATCATTACCTAAATTTTACAGGCCTAATGGGCTCAAATAAAGACCCAATCAGATTTTAGCTGGAACATTTTTTTCTTTCTATTTGTTAGATGTTTTGTTTAAAAATGAACTAGCATTGCTTTTATCAAAAAAGAAAAATTAAATAAAACTAGCGTTACTATGATATTCAATATAAAGAAAAAGAGAAAGTCACATCTTTCCTAAAACTAACTAAAATAGCTATATAAAAGCTTGAATTTGGTCAATCCTAATTATTAATTAGGGATAATAATTATAATCGACCAACAAGTCCAAGTTCAATTCGAAAATGTTATAATCAGGAGTCCTATAACTAAATTTTAAGCCTGATTAGCAAGCTTGAGGCATGCCCAAAATAATTCATATCCCATTTGTAAATTATACTAACACATAAGTGTGATCAAGTTTGTGGGATTTGTGTAATGTTTAATAATGTACATAGTACATACACACAACTCTCATAAACTCAAATTCTCGGAACTCATATGTTCAGTGAAAAGAACATAATAAAAGAATATTTTTGTTCGAAATATATAAACGTATTTTTTTAACGAGGAACTGAGGGACTATTACTTATATATATTTCTTTAAACAATTATATTTCACTGTTAATCCTTATTCTTTTTATTTGTATCAAAATAAATTATTGTATTATATATTTTTAATACATTAAAATTACAAATTATTTAAAAAAGAAAACCACGTTTCTTTCAATAATTATATCCTAAATACCTAATCTAAAACAAAAATATTGAAGGAAAAATATCTTGTATACATCCTTTTCCTTCTAAATGAAAGAGTAGAGTACTTTTTTGAACATTCTCTCCCTCATCAAAATTCCCAGTTCAGAATCCATAAAATTTCTGTGCAGAAACATTCATTCTCTCACTCCAACGTCCGTAAGAGTTGTTGGATTAAACAGCAAATAACAGAAGCAGAAGCAGAATCCAATTGCAAAGATCAAGAAAGGCACAATCTTTTTCTAAGAACTCAGCTTCTCTGATCAAATCTGGAGAGCCCCAATCAAGAGAAACCAAAGGCTTTATAGGTGAGGGTAGCTCCAACCATTTGTTCGAACATGTGGTGGGCAGACCTCAAAGCTGCTTTGGGGCAGAGATTCAACCTAGAAGGCATAACTTGCGCCGTCGGAATTTTATCGAAAGACCAGCACTTGGCGATCCCTCACGTTAGCGTGCCTGATATTAGGTACATTGATTGGGCTGAGCTGAAGAAAAGGGGATTTAAAGGCGTCGTCTTTGATAAGGATAACACCATTACTGTTCCTTACTCTTTGAGCTTGTGGGCGCCCCTCGGTTCCTCCATAGAGCAATGTAAATCTTTATTCGGCGATAACGTCGCTGTCTACAGTAACTCTGCAGGTAATTACTTTGATTATTGTTTCAACTTTCATCATCACTTGAAGATTTTTAGGCTGAGTTGTAACTTGTGTTCTTTTTGTGGAGTGTGTCTGAATTTGTTGTTGTTGTAGGATTGGCTGAGTATGATCCAGATGGTGAAAAGGCTAGAGCTCTTGAGGATTCAATTGGGATCAAAGTGATAAAGCACAGTAAGTAGTTTCTCCTCTCGTTATAACTTGTAATGTCGGTATGGTGTTCTTTCTATTTGCAGTTGATGAGTGTCCTTGCTAATGTAGTTTAGATTTTCTTACTGCTCTTATCATATGACTATCAACTTCTAGGAACGAAGAAGCCAGCCGGATCAGCTGAAGAAATCGAACGCCTCTTTGGTTGCGAATCATCTTGTCTTGTTATGGTAGACGATCCCATTTTCCTGATTGATTGTTTGGTTTGGTTTCATGTGGTTTTTCTTTGTGAGGCATTTGATCATTTAGTAAATTGCTGCTTGAATAACAGGTAGGCGACCGCCCTTTTACAGATATTGTATATGGAAACAGGAATGGTTTCTTCACAATACTAAGTGGATCCTTGAGTCTTGCAGAGGAACCTTTGATCGTGAGGCAGGTTAGGTCGTTTTTTAACTGATCTTTTAGTTTTTAGATGTGCATACGACGTGCTCGTGGATGGAAAGTGGCAATCCTCTGATATCCCACATTAATGCTTGCTTAGACCAATAGTGTATCATTTCATTTCCATGTAACAAGTCTGGATGATTTGAAATCATTCAAGGACTCACTATTACTTTTCTTGCTCTTATGAGATGCTTGCATGGTGGAATGAACTTCTTCTACTAGTGTGAGAAGTAGTGACACAATCATCTAAGTTATGTTAACTGGTTAATTATACAGATCATTCTGTTTTCATTACTTAATATGCAGTTCGAAAATGATGCTATGGCATTGAAAGGCGTTTCATATCTAACTTACCTTCTCATTTAGCGTGATCACTATGTAATCCTACCATACTTACCTTCATGATTTCGCCAACATCACTCGAGACATATTGCTTTAATCCCATGTGCTTATGAAAGAACTATGCTTATGATAAGGAGATAAACTCAGAATGTGAAAACATTAGGGAGATAGGAGAAAATTTGGATGGGAAGTAAAACTTTTCTCGGTGTAATTAATGGTGTTCACTTGGTTTATTGCTCATAGTTGTATGCCAATTGTTGCCATATGCTATATCTCTGACATATCAGAGGTTTTGCTTATGCATTATAACATCATTTCCCTTCTACACCATCGTTGCATCATTTCTTAGAATCGTTTTTATTAGTCCGCAAAAAACATTTGACCAGACAAATATTTGCAGGTGAGGCTGCTCGAGGTTGCCCTGGTAAAACGTTGGTCGGAGAATGGGGTGAAAATGACCAGTCACAGTCTTATACCAGATCCTATGGAGTGTGTAAAAGAAGCACCTCTCTGATAGGTATCCATGTTATTGAAAACACTTGACTCTTCGTCTCTTCTTTTTGTAATTTTCCAAATGATATTGGAGGCTAATCACATTGTTGTAAAAATCCTTTTCGAAGTCCTCTTGGAGGGACTCATTATTTATCTTAATACTGATTTGTTATTATATTAATTTATAATTCTTTATGCTTATATTTTCTCAAGCTTATGTCTTTAATTTGTCTTGCACTGCATTGCCTCATCAAGACAAAATGCCTTAAGTGCGCCTTCGCCTTCTACAACATTAGCTATAAATCGTTAAATAAGTTGGTACCATTTCCAGCATTAATAATTAATACACGACATTTTTCTAGTCTTGCACTGAACTCGAATCTTTAATTTTATTGAATGAGACACAATTTCTTAATGCTAGAAATTGTTCATTGCAACTTGGTAGAGATTTTGATAGGCATTCCTTGAGAAGGAAATGGAAGGGGATCTACTGTGATTGGTTCATCAAGATTTTCTAAGGACCAATTATACCTAGTCACAACATAGTGTAAGAATAGAAGCATGTTGAGCTTTGCCAGTTGGTATCCTGCACACATTCTTGGCCCTCCACCAAATGGCACGTAGGCAAACAGCTGAATCGGGTCCTCGAATCGGGCCGGGTCGAACCTCATTGGATCTTTAAAGTACTTGGGATCATAATGTGTTCCATATGCTGTCCATAGCACCTGCACATGATTCAGAAAAAGAAGACAACCTTTTAGGATTTTCTTCTTGATGTTGTCTGATAATTTCTTGTTGTTCTTGATCATGAACAACTTACCTTCCACCCTTTGGGGATTGTGTAGCCATCAAACTCAATGTCTTGGATTGCTTTCCTGAAAGAGCCAAAAATCGGAGGGAAAATCCTCATGCTCTCTCTTGCAACCTGCCACGTGTAGCTCATCTTCTTCGCGTCCTCATACGTGAGAGCTTCATCCGGGCTGGTTTTGCTGCTCGTGATTTCTTCGTGTTCTGGTTGTATTCATTTAAAGATAAATGAGCCAAAAAGTTCTTGGAAATGTAATAAGAGGTTGAGTGGCGAATCAGAACCTTTCTGAAGGAGAGAGTAGCAGTTAGGATGATAAGCCAGCATCCTGAAAGTCATGGCGATGGCGAAGGTGGTCGTGTCATGTGCTGCAAATACGAGCAGCACGATGTTATCAGCAACCTCCTCCTCAGTAATCTCACCGCGGATCATGGCAGCAACGAATTTGGACAAAAGAATCCCTCCTTCCTCAACTTCCTCCTTCTGTTGGCGTCTTTCCATTTCAGTCCTCTTATTCCTAACGATCTCCACCAGCATGCTCTGTATCTCCTTCCTCGCCTTCTTCGCCCTTGAAAACTTCGACATGGGGAAGTTGACAGGGGCGGCGAACACTCCTTCAAGAACCTTCTCGAACTTTCCCAACATCCCAGGTTTCACTTCAATCCCAAGTAAGCATTCTAGAACAATGGTGAATGTTAGGACTTTAGTTAGGCCATAAAGGCTAATAGTCTTCTCCCCACCACTCCAATACTTTTCCAAGTGGATTTTCACAGTGCTGCATATTCTTGGCACTATATTCTCAAGGCTAGTAGAGCTAAGGCTAGTGGCCACGATGCCCCGTAGGCAACGGTGCGCTTCGCCCCGTTTCTCCATGATTGAGTTCACTCCCATCAACTGCACAGACGAAGAGGGCCACGAGCTTACAACGAGCTTGAACTCATTGGAGAGGAAGAACTTGTTCGCCTCCGCCCCGCTCACCACCACCGTTGGGTTCCCCATCACGCTCGTTTTGAAGGTGGGGCCGTGCGTTCGGATCCGGCTACTGATGAAGTCTTGATACAGTCTGTTCTTCCTCTGCGCCCTGTAGAAATGGATGGTTTCGCCTATCCATGGCAGCCCCATCTGCCCCGGTGGCAATCTCTTCTTCGCCTTACCCTTCACGCTCTTGCATTTCGTCAGCACGAATGCTAACACAATAGCAAAGAATGAGAAACACAGAGAAGAGACTAGATTCGGTTCCAGATCCATTGGTAGCGACATGAACAAGATTCAGTTGTGTCTGAATCTCGAAAGAATCTGCTATTTGTGCACACACTTTATTTACACACACCAAAGGCTCAAGATTCACACAAGAGAAGTTAGCTGCATCAGTTATGTCTTAATCCCAATAGAATCTGCTATTTATACACACACTCACACTCCTTGCATGAGAAAGCTATTTATCATATATGAGCAGATTTGATTATAATTATATTAAGTCAACTATTCGACCAAAAAAGGTCGGCCAATCATGCAATCATAATGAAACAACCTATATTTACTTCTTTTTTTTTTCCCTTCTCTTCTCTTCTACTCTACTCTTTGAATCACGAGAGAATTAATAAGATCCTCCTTCAAAGCATGTTGATAGAATATACAATTAAGGCGTAGTTAAAACTACACACCATTATTACATCCGAAACAAGGCTCGTTAAAAGATGGAGTATATAAATTGATTAATTTTTGTAATTAATTAATAGGGTGGGCGGCACATTTGTCAAATAGGATATAGAATTATCAATGATCAGAGTATCCCTAGATATCTGCTTTGTTCAATTCTTGATATTTTTTTTAGCTGTAATAACTTCTGCTAATTAAATGTCAAATGCTGGTCTGGAACTCGCATCTTCATCACCAAAGGCCCATTTGGTTAGAGTAATTAATTTATCAAAGCATAAGAAATTTATACTTTTAAATCCGGATCCTTCTGTTCATAATTTTTTTAGTTCTTAACCCTATTTTATAAAATAAATGAATCACACATTTGGTTGTAAGAAATACATATACCACTTTTTAAAGACAAATAAGAAATGAAGAATTATAAATTAAAGATGATTATGAAATCAATCTTATATATTCTCTCTTTCAAATCAAAATTCCCGTAATAAGTGCCCAATGATAATTGGTACAATAAATAAAAAACTACTAGTATGTAATGACATTCTAAATATTTTGTGTTATTATGTTTTATGACGCTATTTTCAGAACATTTGACACATCATATTGATTTTGATCGCGATCATGTGTCCTAATATTTTGACATTCCAATATAAAATACTCTATCCTTCCCGTTAAATGCGGCCGCAAGAAAGTAAAATGTTGTGTTTTAAAAAAGTAGGAGTGATGTATTGTAAAAGTAAAAAAATTTCTCTTTTAGAAAAATGATCATTTTTAATGAGACAGTCCAATAAAGAAATGTAACCACATTTATTGGGACGAAGGGAATACATTATTATAAATATCTATTTGATCAACTCTAATAATGATTTATTATATAATAAATAAAAGTAATATTTTACTTTAATTGGGTATACCAATCAAAATTTTGAAATTCCACATTAAAATACATTATTATAAATATCTATTTGATCAACTCTAATAATAATTTATTATATAATAAATAAAAGTAATATTTTACTTTAAATCAAAATTAAAGTTAAAAAAATAAATTAACGCATATCGATTTAAAGTTCAAAAAAATAAATAAATAAAAAAGGTTAGTGCATCCAATTCCCGAGTAGGTTTGGTATGTGACACATGTCGTGGCATTGTGGCTAGATCATACATAATTTCAAGATGCATATGCATATTTAGTATTTTTAATTCATTATCTAAGTTGAAGAACCTTTTAAAGATTAAATAAATGGTAGTTGACTATAAATTAAGTAGTTAATTAGCAGATCCTAGAATGTGAGATACTAATTAAAAAACGACTGGAAACATATGAAGTTGTGGATGTGTAATTGACTATTTAATTAGAGCATGATAAAGACAACGAGGTTTGAGCTGCTAAGGCATCTGTTCATCTGATGTAATATAATATGCAATACTAACATCGTTAATGAAATTAATTCTGTATTTATATATGCTTAATATTACTCAAAATTATTAAAGCTGAAGAGATTGTTTCCACCGTCCAAATCCTTCCACAAGCTGTAAGAAACTTAATTCTTCATTAATACCTTGATTAATTAACACTATTAGTTTAAGCATATTGTAGAGAGGAAGCGATTCATTTGAAATTATACAAAAGTTTGTAACATTTTGAGTTTTATCTCTCTCTTTTAAATATATATATATATATATATATATATAATATAATATAAATACTCGCATATTTTCTTTAGACATCGTTTTTATATATCGTGAATTTATTTTGATACGTTGTGTGATGTCAAGGAAATAACCTAATTTGCACTTTTGTGTTTTGAGATCTATAAATTATATAATGATTTTGATTTTCGGTCTATAGGTTCTGATATTATATTAAATTTGGATATTAGATCTAATTCTCCTTAACAATGTCTTGTTAATTCTTCCTATTAAGAGAGATATTTCACACCATATATTTTGATTCTAAAAATCATATACAGGTAATGTGGGATAATTTAAACAGTTGACTGTTATTAGAGGAAGAAATCTAAAGATCAAGAAGCAGCTCAAGAAGAGTTGGGATGATGGATATTGCGTGAAACATTTTGTTTAAATAAAGACCGTTGGATCATCTTTATGATCAACAGTAGTTAGGATATGTTTTAGTTTACTAGCTTGTATTAGAAAAGCGCGTTTACGCTTTATATTTTTTGGATTACGTTTGTCAGTTGTTAAGCATACACATGCATATCGCATGATGTATGTATAGCTCTTGCTACTGTATCTCTCTGCTCAATCAATTTGAATGAATAAAATCTTTATTGTTCTTCTCTTTCGATTCTTCATGCACAAAACGGTTACACCACACTCCTAAATTCTACATGGTATCAGTTAAGCAATGTTACGATCTCTAACTTCACCATGCCAAAAGCAAGAGGCAGGAAGCTTCCATGGAATGCATTGGTTCGTGCTGCGGAGGCAGTGAGCGATGATCATTGCGAGGAAGAAGCGGTCGATGTGGACGGCGACACTTCGAATCATGTTCCTGAGGAAGTTCTTCATCGCACTTGCGCGACCGTCAATGATCTTGGTGTGGAAGATAAGTTTCTCAAAGAGGTACTCCACATCAATTCAAACGATTACCCAGGCATGTTACGTGTTCCTTCATTGTTAACTCCAGATAACTACCTTAATTGAAGTAGGCATATTACTAGAGCACTTGTTGCTAAGAGTAAATTCGAGTTAGTAGATGGTACAATCAAGGAACCTCCAGTTACTTCACCACATTACAAAGATTGGGTGAAAGCGGATTTTATGGTGTCTTGTTGGATTTTAAACTCGATTTCAAAAGATATTGTTAATGTTTTTAACAAGATAGGGAGTACACGAAAACTTTGGAATTCCATCCATCAAAGGTTCGGTCGTAGCAATGGACCTAAGAGGTTTAGATTGGAAAGGGAGGCTAGCACGGTTTTGCAAGAGAATCATAGCTTGTTATCCTATTATAATATTTTGAGTAGCCTTTGGGATGAACTTGAAATGCTTGTTATTCCACCCGAATGTTGTTGTGGAGCACACAAGGTCTATGTTCAACAAGAAGAAGAGAGACGTTTAATGCAATTGTTGATGAGATTGAATGATTAACCTCTGTGAATAGAGCTTATTCCATGCTCCTTCAAGTAGAAGATCAGAGGCTGGTGTCTGATGGAGGGCTAGATATAATGAGCTCTGGAAAGGTGATGTTCACCAATGCTTCAACCGATGACTATGTTAAGCAATAGTTGGGCAGGGGCAGAAGAACTAAGGAAGAAAAGGCCAAGCTCTTTTGCACTCATTGCAAGATACACGGTCATGAAGACAATGAGTGTTTCAAACTCCATAGTTACCCTGATTGGTATAAGCATAAATTCAAGGGAACGAAGGGTAGATCTAGAGCAAATTTTGTGGAAGATATACCCTATGGAGCCCATGAAGCTGCAACTCATAATGTGGATAAGTTTTCTAAGAAACTCCAACTTGAGATTGCCAAATGCATGGGTGGACTTCACAAGAAAGATCCCATAGGTGCTTCTGTTCATGGCATTAATATGGTTGATGGATCTAAGGATGATGAGCTGTTTATTTCAGGTCATTATGGATTCTGGTGCTTCCATCCACACATGCTGCAACATTGCTCTTATGCACTCTACGTATAAGCTTAACCATCTTCATGACATCCGTCTACCTGATGGCTCCATCAAGATTGTCCATTATGTTGGGGAAGTAAGGATCACTAATGAGTTACTCTTAAAAAATGTGTTGTTTACACCAGATTTCACTAATAATCTGATTTCAGTGGCTCAATTAGCTCAGGATCTTGATGTGCGGTGTCTATTTTTAAAGACACATTGTATTGTTCAGAGTGAGAAGAGTGAAAGAATCATTGTTATTGGCAAAAAAAACGACAACTTGTAATTTTTTTAAGCCATTAGCAACAACAACAGATGAACCTCAGATGCATTCCCAAACCAACCTCTCAGTCCTCGATTGGCACACAAACCTTGGTCATCCATCTTTACAGACTCTTCATCACATTCCACAGCTGCAATGTGTTATCACAAAGGAGGCTGCTGAACTCCTCAGTAAGTGTGAGGTATGTTTCAAATCAAAAGAAGCTCGGTGTACATTTCCTACATTAAATAGGAGATCCATGTCTTTATTTGAGTTAGTACATGCGGATGTATGAGGACCTTACACCACTGAGAATATATGTAATGTCAAGTTTATGTTAACCATTGTAGAAGACCATAGCCGTATGATTTGAACATATATGTTGCAGTCCAAAAGTTAGGTCTTTAGTAAGCTTAAACACTTCTTTACTATGGTTCATAATCAGTTTGATAAGTCTGTTAATACTCATAGGACAGACAATGGAAGTGAATTCCTTAATGTTAATATGATGTAACTATTGTCTAGTCTGGGGATAATACATCAAAGATCTTGTATATATACTACACAACAAAATGAGATTGTGGAAAAGAGATATAGGACACTTTTGGAAGTTGCTAGATCTTTAATGTTTTAGAATAATGTCCCACAGATTTTTTGGCCATATTTTTTGTTAATGGCTACTTGGTTATTGAATAGAATCCCTAGTAAGGCGATTGATTGATCAAGTCATTTCTCTATTATGTTTGGGGTCCAACCGGATCTTAGCAAGGTCCCTAGGTTTGGGTGTTTGGCTTATGCATCTACTTTAAAACCCGACAGGAATAAGTTTGATAGCCGTGGAGAGAAATGCATCTTTTTAGGATTTTCTCCTACTCACAAGGGCTTTGTGTTGTGTCAAGTGCATGATTCCACACTACTTGTATCTAGAGATGTGAAGTTTTTCATTAATGATAATCTATATAAGGTTGATTCTTTTCGGAGTTCAAAGAATTTGCCTCAACACATCACACCACATGTGATATCAGTTCCTATTAATGAGGAAGTTGGTGTGGCTATACAAATTGAGGAAGTGAATGATGAGCAGATTGAGGATGTCATATCTGAAGCTGAAAGTGCACATGATGCAGCTATCCCTCCTACAATGCCTACCTCTAGATGCAAACGCCCTACTAAACCACCTGCTTGGATGCAGGATTATGTTGGTTCTGCTTTGGCATCACCTCAAATCCCACATGAGGTACATTCACCTCCTACATTTCCTTACATAGAAGCACCACACATGTCTTCTAGTTATAAAGTTTTTTTGGTCAATGTCACTAGTTTGCATGAGCCAACATCTAATAAAGAAGTTAGCAAGTATGTTGAGTGGCATGAGGCTATGCAACGTGAGTTAAGTGCTTTAGAGGAAAATAAAACTTGCACAATCACTGATTTACCACCTGGAAAGAAGACCATAAGGTCTAAATGGGTGTTCAAAGTAAAGTTAATATAAGATGGCACTGTAGATAATTTCAAGGCACGGTTAGTGGCAAAATGATACAATCAAGAATACGGTATAGATTACACGGAAGTGTTCTCACCCATAGCTAAACTAGTGTCTGTGAGATTTCTTATAGCTCTGGCCACTTCCCGTGGTTGGCCTATTCATCAAGCGGATGTCAATAACGCTTTCTTACACGGTTATTTACATGATGATATCTACATGCGTCCTCCACAAGGTTATCACAAGGTGAAGCATGACCAAGTTTGCAAGTTGGAAAGGAGTTTGTACGGGCTAAAGCAGGCATCCCGTGAATGGAATCTGGAGTTTTGCAAGGCCTTATTTTCTTATGGCTTCTCACAGTCAGCTGCTAATCAGTGTTTATTCACGAAGGGTAATGATGGTGATTTCATTTGTCTTCTTGTTTATGTCGATGATGTTTTAATTATCAGTCCTAGTTCTCAAGCTATTGATAATTTAAAGGCATACCTACATTGCTCTTTTACTATAAAGGATCTTAGATTAGTCAAATATTCTTTGGGGGTTGAGATTGCTAGAGGAGTGACTGGAACCTACTTGAACCAACGAAAGTACATCCTTGATCTTCTTGATAGTGTTGGGCTTTTGGGTTGTACATCTGTTTCCACACCTATACCATCAAATACTAAACTGACCACTGAAGATGGTGAGTTACTTGCACAACCTCAGACCTATAAAAGGCGGCTTATAGGATGTTTATTATATTTCAACTTAACCAGGCCTGATATTGCTTATGTCGTGCAACGAGTTAATCAATTCGTTGCATCTCCAAGGCAACCCCATTGGCTTGCTGCGACGCATGTTCTACGGTACCTTAAAGGGTGTCCCTTTATTGGTTTGTTTTATCCGATTAATTCATCTCTTGATCTAAAGAGCTTTTCTGACGCAGATTGGGCTTCGTGTATTGATACACGTAAGTCATTGACCGGTTATTGTGTCTTCCTTAGAGATGCTCTCATATATTGGAAGTGTAAGAAACAAGCTATTGTTTCAGTCTCTTCTGCCGAAGCTGAGTATAGGGCATTGAGTTCTACTGCCCGGGAGTTAACTTGGATTAGCTATATGTTCGAAGACTTTAGTCTCAAACCATCTTTGCCTTTACCACTTTTTTGTGACAACTAAGCAGCAATCCACATCACAAAAAATCAAGTCTTTCATGAGAGAACGAAGCACATCGACATCGACTGCCACTTGGTGCGAAACTTATACAAAGATGGTTTTCTCAATCCTCTTCATGTGTCCACCACGGTCTAGCTTTGATTTCTTCACCAAGCTTTTACCTACTCCTCGATTTCATCTCTTAAAATCCAAGATTGGCTTGTTAGATGTGTGCCAAGCCTATCTTGAGGGGGGTATTGGAGGAAGGAATATAAAGATCAAGAAGCAGCTCAAGAAGAGTTGTGATGATGGATATTGCGTGAAACATTTTGTTTAAATAAAGACCATTGGATCATCTTTATGATCAACGATTAGGATGTGTTTTAGTTTACTAACTTGTATTAGAAAAGCGCGTTTACGCTTTATATTTTTCGGATTACTTTTGTTGGTTGTTAAGCATACACGTGCATATAGCATGAAGTATGTATAGCTCTTGCTACTGTATCTCTCTGTATCTCTCTGCTCAATCAATTTGAATGAATAGAATCTTTACTGTTCTTCTCTTTCGATTCTTCATGCACAAAACGGTTACACCACACTCCTAAATTCTACAACTGTTTTTAAAACTACATATCCTAAGAATGATAATGCACGACTAAACTTGGTGCATTAAATTAGTCTAACTTTTAACAATTAAATTAAATTATGGTTTTAAATTTTGTTTTGATATTTTTTGAAATGGATACACGGATTAATTTCTGAAACGGGTGCAAAAATTTAATGTAAAAATAATATAAAACTTATATTACAAAATATATTATATTATATGTAAAATTTATTGTGCCGGGTTTGATTCAAATCAACTAAAAATGTACAAATCCACCCCAGTCCCTTTATCTTCTTATTTAATTTTGTAATTGATATTAAATTAAATATCATATTTTAATAAATACGTATAATGATATTGTTGGAAAAATATACTCCAATTTTTTAAATAAAATTTTTATATAAATTTTTACAAGATTAAAATAATGGATATCGAATGAGTTTCCAATTTTTTATTTTTTTTGGAAAAAGTAGCAAATTAGCCCTTATGGTGGACACCCCTATGGCGGATCACCCTTTATGGCAAGCTTTTGTTCAAATCAACTCCTAACGTTCGACATGTTGCAGTTAGGCACTCTCTATTAGCGGATTTCTAACGCCGTTAGATTACTCATACATCGTTGAAATTGATTCATAATTCACTCATGAACATCTCTGAAAGCAAGTAATACACAAACTATTTGATGAAATGCTTTTATGAGTAATCTAACGGCGTTAGAAGTCCGTTAACAGAGAATGCCTAAGTGCAACAAGTGTTGAACGTTAGGCGTTGATTTGAACAAAAGCTTTCCATAACGGGTGATCCGCGCCAGGGGTGTCCACCATAAGGGCTAATTTGCTACTCTTCCCTTTTTTTTTTTTATAAATGATTATTTTATTATACTAGTTTGTAATTATTTTTTTTTCTAAAAAATATTATTTGGCGGATATCCAAATGGATATCTTCCCCCTCACCGAGTAATTTCCACCGCGCATTTACCTCGATTTTTTATAATTTTTATATTAAATTCTACATATAATATATTTTTAATACGATGTTTTATAAGTTTTTTATATTAAATTCGTGTATTCGTTTTTAAAAATTAATCCCCGTACTTATTTTAAAAATATATCAAAATAAATTAAAAATAACAACTTAATGAAATGTTAAATGTTGGACTAATTTGCACTCCAAAATATTAAAAAGGTTCTATTTACATCAAAACAAACTTTAAGGATGGATTTGCTTTTTACTACAAACCTTAAGGGTGATTTGCCCCTTATCCCATTGAAAAAATATCTCATAATTTAAAAAGGGTCTATAAGAGATTTTTCACATGAGTTTGAGAAAAAATCGTTTTTGTAGGTGTAGACAAGTGAAGTACACCTCCTTACCTGCACTTTTTCTGTCACAAATTCTTATGTAATTTTTGTTAGATTCTTTTTAAGAGAGTTGTGAGGTTTTTTCATCTTTTTTGTAATTTATTCACTCAGTTAATTTTGTAATTTACACTATTATAGTGAATATTTTAACCATAAAACACTTGCAAATTATATGATATGTAACTTTCTGAAATTTTATATCTCACATTATTACGTGCTTCTCCAGAAACCCACTTTACATTATTTTAACTTATGAAGAAAAATAAATAATTTTCTATTTCTATTTGTACAATTGATAATTGTGCTGTCAAAAAGATTCATGTTTGGTTAAACTTATTTGAAAGAGCTTATAAAATATCATACATTAAAGGCTTATAAATTGTCAAAGTGTTTGGATAAATGAACTTAATACTTTTTTTTTTTAAAGAACTTATAAGATGACAAAATATTTGGCATTTTAAACTCTTCGTATATGATTTTGAACGTAAATATGGTAATAACAAAATATTATAGAGTTATTTATTTAATTTTTTTAGACTTATAAGTTCATGTAGAAATAAATTATGGTAAAACTACTTATTTTTTGAATAATTTATAAATTCTAAAAATTTATTTTTATAACTTATAAACTTTTATAAAGAGGTTGTTAGAGCCAAACACTATATTGGGTGATTAGAGGGAACCAACTTAATTGATCAGTAGTCACTACATTTCTTGATTTTTATTCACTCAAACTAAAAGTTTGGCTGGTATGGGTTCTTTGTGGGCCAACTGTATTGGGCTTTCTCTACAAGAATATTTAAACAATTCATTCAATTATATATCTTTAAAATATATAATTAATGCTCCTTTTAAGTGTTCAATTTATTATTTTATTAATTAATATGTTTATTTCAAAATATAGGCTAGAGACATATCATACCTTTCTGTAGGGTTGTCAAAGTGATCGGACCGGGCTGGTCCAGCCCAGCTCATCGGGCTAAATCAATATTACAGGTCAGGTCGGGCTGCTGAAATTTAAGTTCATACTCGCCCATTATGGATCACCGTGACAACGGGCTAAATCAGCCTATGAATTAAAAATTTATTTTTATAAATTTAAAATATAATGAAAATCAATTACATTTCTAAAATTCTAAAATAAATAAAAATAGTGGAATATTATATTTCATGTAGAGGTGAGACTCAGGACGGGATTGGAAGTCCCGGCCCGATCCCGATGTCCCGATCCTGAAAAATGTCAAATTTTTGGTCTCGTTCTCAAAAAGTAAAGTTTCGATTAGTTCCGAATGGTCTTGAGTCCCGAAAATTTTTAATTCCTCAGTCCCGTTTCCCTTCCCGAAAAATTCGGGACTCGGGATGGGACCAAGATAGTCCCGAGTCCTGGTCTGAAATTCTCACCTGTAATTTAATGTGGGTTTGTTAATTTTTTTTAGTATTAATTAGAGTACAAAAATAAGTTTGTAATAAACTCAATAAAATATAATAATTCTAAATGATATAAAAATATTATCATAAATAAAAGTTGACTAAATTATAAGAATATTGAAAATATAATTATTATGAGGGAAATGTATATTAAATATTGTGAAAAAAATAAAATAATGCGGGCCAAATTGGCCTGTAGCCCATTGAGCTTTTTTGGCCCAAAACCTATATGCCCGTCGGTCCAATGGGCCGGACTAATTTGGCCCGGAACTTTTTAGACTTCTATATTTTGAGTCCAACCCGATCCTAATTACGGATGGACCGATTAAGCCCATCGAACCGGACCTTTTCGAACCAATTTTGACAGCTCTACCTCTCAGTTTATTTTTATTTAATATTTTTTTAGCATTTGAAAATAAAGTGCATTAATACATCTATCATGTGCGAATAAAATAATATAAAGTTACGCATGTATATTTTTATAACTCCTTCTTTGTTGTAAGTGTCTATTTAGTTTACGTAATTAGTGGAGTATATTTACATATATAACTTTAGTAATTTATTTTATTCATACTTTTATAAATCTATTCACATACTTTATTTTCAATTATAAAAATATTAAATAAGATTGAAATGATAATATATTTTATCATAAAATTTTAAAATATGATACATATTAGAAATAAAACTTAAATTAAAATAGGACATTTATTGATAAATAGAGGGAGTACTTTGTTAGTATGTTTAAGTAATACATTTAAACCTTTATTCATGTTTATCAAGTATGGCAACTCTAGCTATGAGCACTATTTTACAAAATACAAGCCTCCCAAAGTCCCAATATCTTATGTACGAACTAGATATATTAATTAACCTCAAGTTAATATAATATATAGATATTCTAGTTTATTTTTCACACACAAAAAGTGTGAACTATTAAATTGATCATCTATGAGAAAACATACTTTACCAAAGTTGATTTATTCAAGAACCGATTCCAGAAGTACTTCTCCCTTTCATTAAATTACTAAAATGACACTCGCAAGTAATAGATGAATTTAAATAAATTATATAGCTCCTTTAAGCTTGACACTTATTTTTTTCCGACACGGTTATTAAGGATAATTTATAAAGTAGTGTAAGTGTGATAAATGTGGTAAGGTCCACACTTTTTCGAAGAAATAATTTTTACTATTTTTAAAATGCGTCAAATTTAGTGGGACGTCATAATAAGTAAAGTGTGTCAAATTTAGTGGAATAGAGAGAATATTAACTTTTAAGAACTATTATACCAGTACCTTAATTAAAAAGTAACATAAATAATAAAATTTTTGATAAATCAAAAGGTTTATGTTAAATATAAGCATGCAATTAAATCGAACTTGAGTGGCGATTTTGTAATTAAATCCAATTTTAATGGTAAAGATAATACTATAACTACTAAATTAAAAAACTAACATTATTAAGATTCGAACTCAATACCTTTCATTACAAATCCTATACTATGAGCCAATAGAGCAACAAAATAAGTTAAACATTGAACAATTCATAATATACATGTACAAACTGAATCTATTTAGTACTAAAAATTTGTCCTATTTGACCAGGTATATAATTATTTTTAATATTTAATACTAATAATTATAATCAATTTGTATAATTGATAAATTCAGAACTAACATATATTAACTTCGTCCCACTTATTTAAACACATTTTTCTTTTTGAGTTATCTCACTTATTTAGACATATTTCTTTATTTAGCAAATTTTAAAACACAAATCATGTTTTTCAAGAGCTATTACAACTAAATATACTATAATAAAATCTCACCAAATAAGGAATAAATCAATTATATATATATATAATAATTATTACATTTTTAATATTTTAATTTAAAAATCAATTAATTTTAACCATCAATTTTGATAAAGTAAACATCCCAAATTTAATATATTAACTAACACGTGTGAAACTAATTATATTTGATCTTTTGACTACCCCTATATATATATATAGGGGTAGGATCCGGTGAGAACCAATTCTTATATAAGAACTAAAGCTTATGCATGATACATATTATTTTGATGCATTACACGCATAATCTTATTGCATAAGTTGATGATGTATTTTTATTCATTAACCAATGCATTATAATTTCAATGCACTCTATGTATAAATTTGATGCATATTTAATCTGGACCATAGATTTTACACACACACACATATATATATATATAGTTGGGTCATATTAAAAAAATATATATGTACGAGAAACGAGTAAGAATCTAAGCTGTCACCAATGCACAAGCAATGACTAATATTAATTGAATTTAATTTAAACAATTTTCAACACTATTGAAGTATGAAAGTTTTTTAAATGAAATTTAATTTGGAGTGAAAATTATAGCCATTAATTTATTAAAAATATAAATGATTGAAATATTTTTTTTTTGTTTTTCACATAAGTTTTTAAATAAAAATTAATTTGCAGTTAAATATTTTATTAGTTTTAATTTTTACCGTGCATCGCACGGGTGCACAAACTAGTTAATATTATAATTACTTTATTAAATCAAGTATTTAGAAATGAAAGACAAGGATCAAGTATTTGAATGGCTAGACTTGGGATGACAATGGGCAGGTAAAACTCGGACCGGATATGTAACCAGTTAAAATTCACTCATTTTAAAGTTATGATTTTGATTTTGGTTCCGATTCCATACCCGTTCAAATTCGGTCATGGTCGGTTCAGATCCGACCAGACTCGCTAGGTACAGTTCCGATTCTAGCCCTGCCCAATTTTTTTTGATTTATTGATTTTAAATGTATTTTATTTTAAAAAATGATATTTGATAATATCTCTTATTTTTTGGGATAGGTATTAGGATTAGACTTTTATAAAATTACGAGACTTGAAATTCATTATTTACGAAATTAATTTGAAGTTCAATTTCAATATAAATTTAATTTTTAAATTATAAAATAAAATTTATATTTTAAATTTTAAATATATTTAATTTCAATTATAGATTTTAAAAAATCACATATATATACATGTAAAACCACCTACCTGAAAATACTCATGAGTGACTCAAACCTAAAAATACTCATGGATATTCTCCCTGTCCAGAACCATTTATAATTTAATTAATGTTTTGGATCCAGATCTGAATCTGATATTTAATAATTTGATTTCGATTTCAGAACCGTAACTATTTTAATGATTGATCCGAATTTTACCCGCCATTTAACAAGCCCTTGCTAGACTCCTGCTGTCTTTTGTTTAGTACTCCCTCCGTCCCACTAAACATGACACACTTTCCTTTTTGGGACGTCCCACTAAACATGGCACATTCCCAAAATAGAAAAAGTTCTCTCTTTAAAAAGTTGTGGACCCTACCACCTTTATCACTCTTACACACTACTTTATACACTCTTCTTAATAACCGTGCCGGAAAAAAAGGCGCCATGCTTACCGGGACGGAGGGAGTAACAACTAGTACTAATGTTTTAGGCAGATTAATATATGTAGGAATCTGAGTTGGGTAATTTGGTGTTAATTAACAGTAAAAAGAGCAAAGCATCAAAGCTCTAAAACCTAGATATATATGTGGTGGACAATTGACTGACTGCACAAAAAGAGACAGATAGTGACATATATATGCTTTAAATTTCAAACTTCACACACACACACACATATAATTGGGGTAACTGTGATTTGAATCTTTGACCATCTGACCGTAGACAAAAGAAAATTTAATACTCTCTCACTAAAATGATCTATTTTTACTAAAAAATTATCTTAACACTTGATCAAAACCACTTTTAGTGTTGTAGAAAGAGATTATTTGTTAAGTTTGAGTTGTCAAATCGAGGACATAAGTGGAACTGTGGAAGAGAGGTTAAAAGTTTGGGTTATAATTTAATATATCTATATAATATATCAAAGGACTACGATCGAAGCTCCCTCCTTAATTCAAGATTGATGTAAATTTAATTTATATGCAATATTTAAATCAATGATTCCATAAAATAAATATATTATATATAGAAATTTATTAATATGGTTTAATTATGTTTTATATAGTAATAAATCATCATTGTAATCTTATTTAATTAATTATTCAGTCAACACTGCAATAAATATAATTCAATAATTTAGAAATAATTTCTTTAATAATTATTTTATTAATATTTTTATTAAAAAATTTAGTGAAATAAAATATATAATATTTCTATCAACTAATACAAAATATAACTCATCGAATAAAATCTAAAATTTAGAATATTCACCAATTCATATAATTCAATAAATAAAATATATAATATTTTTATTAAAAAATTATTTCATTAATATTAAATTTCTTACCGATTAAAATTTTAATCATAGTTTAATTTTATTGAAAATTTTAATTTACGCAATTATTAAATTTGTCGAAAAATTGTTCATATTTATCTTAAATCTCAACTTTATTCACTATCGAATTTAATATTTACTAAAAATTTTACTAATATTAAATTGACTAAGAGTTAAAAAAATTAACATAGATTTTTTTTTATTGAAAATTTTAATTTACTCGATTATTAAGTTATAAAATAAATAGTTAATTAATTGAAATTTTCCAATTTAGTATTAAATTATAATTTAATTTAAAGAATTAGTTGACAAATTATGTAATAGAATTTTGCATGTTAAATTTATATTTAATTTTTAACAATAATGTTACGTGAGTGATATTGATTCATGAGTAAATAAAATTTATAATAATTATTTTCATATCATTTTTATTTAATAGTTTATTAGTTTCATATTTATTTTGTAGACATTAAATCAATATAATAAGAATTTAAATATAACTTATAAACTAAGCGGTTAGTTTATCCACATTAAAATCTTAATATATACTTTATCAATATAAAATTTTAGGCAATAATATACATATAATTTATAGAAAATAAAAATAAAAATATGATTGATATTAGGTGGGTGAACAAGTACTTAGCATACATGTTTGCTAATATTTTACGGGCATATACATCATAATTTTTGCGGGTAATAATAATAATTTTCCATAGCAATATGCACAAACTAAAATGATAGTGTGTATGAATATGGATAGCCACTATCCATGCATGTTTTAAATAATTGTCATGTCTAATTTTGACTCACCGACGAGATAAAATTTTATACATATAACATTAATAATTGATGATTAAATAGATATTTTTCCGAATAAAAATTATTTTGATTTGGTTAACTAATTGATTTTATCTAACAAATAAAGAGTCAATTTTTTTAAATTATTTTTTTAATTACGACACCAAGTGATTATATACCTATAAATTTTACACGGGATAAGTCTGAATGTATCAATTATATTTTGCAACTGATATAATTTTCATGTAGCATGTATTTGTAATTATGTTAATAAAATATATGTAATGTGATTTTTTACCAATACATTGTATATACGATAAATTACGGTAAATAATATTTACTTCTTATAATGTATCAATTTATATTACTTTTTAAACAAATTATTGTATTTTTAATAATATTTTTTTATAATTAATCAATATACAATATTTTGAAATTTATATTTATAAATCATAATGTAAAATAATTTTCCGTCCACGGTTATACACTAGTACGAGATTCAAAAGAAAGCATCAAAATTAAGTGTTATGCATTTGGGAGAATATTTTATCCAAACTCGCTTCAATCAAACTAAAATCCTATTTTACTCGAAACTTTTAAAAAGATTAATGCTTCACTAGACCATTAATGACTCGACAGTGAGTATTATATACTATCTGTTTCACTATTATTGTTCTAGTTTGATCAAAAAATTTTTGATCAAATTAGGACAATAATAGTGGGACAGAGTGAGAAAAGTATATACTATTCCTCTCATATACTACTTAGTACACCGTCAAACTGTGGAACATTGGTTTATCTTGCTCGCTCGTTCACATAATTCATGTAATAATTAATGTTGCCAATTGCTTTAAATTCGACGATACCAATCAAACAACATTTGATATTTGCAAGGATCAAGAAAGAAGCCATGAAACAGTAGATTTATGTGCTTCTGCAGTTTGGAATTTACGCCGTTTATATATATATATATGTTCAAGAATAGTCTAGTTAGTATGATGACATGCAAAATTACAAACCTATTATATAATGTATGTCCATCATCCAGTGAATAAAATACGTACATTACTTAGTTTAGAAGTTTTTGATTTATCCATTCAGTGACTTCACTCGACGTGCTCAAAACAAGTAATCTCATGGATTAATTAAGATATGATTTTGGTTTTAAAATCAGTTTATACTCATAAGATTTGTTTTAATTTGGAAGATTAATTTGATTTATAATCCATGTATCTCATTTTGTTTTATTGATGTGATTTGCTATTTACCTATTGTGTTGCATCTTGGACGAAGATGACTAGTTCTAGTTCTACTAGAATGTTTTAAAAACCACACCGGATCGGCCGGATCGACGAGTTTAACCGCGAACCGGCCAGTGAACCTGTCCGGATTATGCTAAATCCGGATCAATCTATTGACCCATTACGAACCGGCAAGAACCGGCTGAAAACGGTGAACCGGAAAACGAGTTTATTAATTATTTTTTTGAAAAAAAGTGAGTATTAGGAATTGAACCATTGATCTAAAACTAGATAACCTAACATCATAACCATTTATGCAAATCAAGATATTTACTTAATGATCCTTAATTACGAGAACAATAAATAGGCGATGCTCCTATTAAAATTGTTGTTATATTGAAGTAATTAAAACTATAAATACTAGTAGTACTTTTATTTTATTTAAAAGATATTAAATTATTATTCATAAACTTATAAAAATGATGATATAAGACATTATTTTTTTATACAAGTTTTTTATACTCCTAGTATAATTTTTAAAAATATTATCTTGTCATACATATTTATATTTGTTAATAATATAATTATTATTTTATGAAATGTATAAAGTTGTGAAATTTAATTTGATTTTTATATATTAATTTATTTAAATATTTATATTCATATATTTTGAAATATAATATTATATATACGGTTTGTTCGTTTATTTTTTTTGAAACGATTGAATCAATGATTCAATGACCCTTTTACGAGACTGAGTCGATGACCTGTCCAATTTTTTAAAATATTGTGCATATCTTCAAAAGATACGTTAGCATGCATTCTCATTATTACATTTACACATGCACACAAGAAAAATAAAAGTTTCACTTTTTCTCACCTAAATTTGTCAAAATTAATGCAACCAATACTTACATCGATTTCAAAGCTTGGTATAAATGATCCAACTATATATAGAGGGTACAGTGATAATTACACCTTAATAGAGGTTGAATTAATGAGATGGTACGAAGGAGGAACATTAATTTAATTTTAGTTCATTTTGTATGGTTGAAGCATGGACTTAAGAAATTCCAGATAATTATATTTACATTTCGGCAACGTTGTTTTTGATGGATAAATTTAGTCCTTGAAAATGTGGGATAAAAGTTGTTTTCGGTTGCGTTTCCAATTAAAATTCTTTTAATTCGAAATTTGAGGAATTTTCAAATATTTTTAGAAGATTATGTTATCCCATAAATTTCTCCAACTACTAAAATTAAATGGTAGTACAATATATATATGTCTAATGCAAATTACTTGATTTTACAGTGCAACACTACATATATATTTAATACAAATTACATGAATATACAGTGCAAAAATAAACAAACGGCGGTTGATGAAATTTTTCTCTTTCCTATTATAGTTCCAATTAATTGTATCATTCAATTTTCGAATCTCTTAATCTTAGGAACCGCCGAATTTTTTACCTAAATGTCCTTGCATTGTAATTTAACAATGCAACACATTTTCAAACCTAATTTTCGAAAATTAAGGGATCAATCACAACCATTAAATCTATTATAATGGAGGGACAAGATCTTTTCCTATTTTATACCTTATGAACACTTTTTACCTGAAACCACACCTCTATATATATATATATGGGTTGTTTGAATATTATCTTAAATTATTTATATATTTTTTGTCACCATAACCTTATATGAATTGGAGTAGAGAAGGTCCCACAAACATGGATGGTGGGAATTGAGGGAGACAAGAGATGATGGGATGTAGGGTTGTTTGTACCTATGCACTTATATATAATCATATTCATATACATAATATACCCAACCCAAAGTGTATCAATGTACCAATAAACTAATCATATTCAATTTATTTACTTTAATTTGTTTAATTAAATTTAGGGATAGGTGTGGCCATGAAAGGCTCTTGGAACGTGCTTACTTTTTCCCCTTCAATCAAGATTCAAGGTGGTGCTGTGATGGGTTTTTTTTTCAACCTTGGAATTATCAACTCTATCCAACTACCTCTCTACTTATATATATTTTCTCTATTTTGTTTTCTATTTATGTCAAACCCTAACAATTTTTCACACTATATGATAGTGCATATACAAAGTATATAATGCAGTTTGTACTTTGTACTAGTGCAAAGTTATATATATAATAAAATTAGTTAAGTTAATACTCTTTTTACATATATATTTTTATGCTGTAAAAATATTAGGGTTAGACAATTAATTGGTATAGTATCGATATAGTTAGGTGAGTACAATTAAGAGATAATTTAGATATAAATATTAAAAGTGAAATTTAAAGTATGATAGAAAATGAAGGTGATATAATTAGAGATGACAATGGGACTGTTATGAATCGGATTTGGATTAAATTAAGATGGAAATTCAAAAATTTTAACTTGGGTTCAAATTTGACCTAAATTTATTGGATCTTCAAAATTGAGATTCGTGTCCATATTCAAGAGATTCATCGGTTATGAGGATTCAATCAAGATCAATGCATTTTAATTTCTATAATAAATTCTAAATATACTAAAATTGACAAAAATAAATAAATAATAATAATAATCTAAATTTACAATACTACAATAATTAATTAAAACATTATAATTCACACAAAACACTACAAAAATCTAAAATGAGTTATAAACTTTTTAAATAGTTTTACGATGGTTGAGGTGTCAATAAGAGTTTTGGCAAAATCAATCATAACCAAAATTTAAAATATTTAATGAAATTTTCATGTTGTAGCTATTTCCAACATCTCAATTCTAAGAGAGGATTAGAACTGTCAAAATTTACCGAAAAATATCGTAAAATACCGAATATAAGGTATACTGAAATTTATGGTAAGGTATCATACCGTACCGAACTTTTAGGTACGGTAAAGGTATAATTTTTCCAAATATCGAGGTATACCGTCATATACCGTATCGCGGTATATACCGAAAAAATTGGTATATACCGTTATTTTGGTATATATCGATATATATATATATATATATACACACATATTTATAATATTACATGTACATATATATCCGATTTGAATTGTAAGAAAATTGTTTATTCATAAATTATGAATTATAATTAATAAATATGAATGACAAACTACAAAACATGTGAGTTTATTGATAATTAAAAAGATTGAACAATAACTTATATATTACTTATTATCTTAAATAATAACGATAAACTAATATATATATATATATATATATATTTGTTACATAACTAAATAATTATGATATAATTACACGATCTATTTGTTACGAAATATAATATAAATTGTAATATATAATTAATGAAAATATATTATTATTTTTATAATATATCATACATAAATGATCAAATTAATTATAATTATATGCATAAATCTAGTTAATTAGTTATATGAAAATACAATAATATAGTTAGTTAATATTTTGTAATTAATTATATAATATTAGTGGTTTATCTCATAAACTATGTTATTAAAAAAATAATACTTTATGTTTTTTATATGTTAGACCTTGTTTAAGGTGATTTTCATTATAAATAAATCTTAGTATATCGCAAGAAAAAGTATATCGAAGTAAGGTAAGGTATACCGAAAGTAAATAAGTTTTGGTATACCGTGTAAGAAAAGGTATGTCGAAATAAGGTAAGGTATACCGAAAATAAGGTAAGGTATACGTATGTAAAAATGTCATACCGAAAGTAAGGTATACCGAAAAGTATGGTAAAAAAACGATATGAATTTTTCATACCGAAGGTAAAAGTAAGGTATAAGGTATGACAATTTTAGTAAAGTTATACCGTACCGTGACACCCCTAGAGAGGATTAAAGAAGTAATAGAAGTTTAAGATTAAATTGAGTTATATTTAAAATAATATAGATATTAAGATATATAAATATAATATAATTAAATAGACAAATCCATGGGTCATATTTGTGTCTCGGTGAATTCCATATCCGGTTCTAAAAAAATTTTAAATTCTAAATAAATCCAAATACGTCAGATCTAAGATTTGAATGATTCATATTTACGAGGTATGTCATATTATTCGCGGGCGTATTAATCTCTGCCCAACGTGGGAGGATGAGATTTTTGTATATATATAGAGGAGAGGAATCTAGTGAAAACTAAGATTATCTTTACTTGGACGGTTAGATCAAATGCTTATAAAAGAAATTGAAAAGCTGAAATCTACCGAAAATAAATGAAGAAGGTTAGAGAGGAGAAAAATTATATTTTATTTTTTCATTAACCGTAATTCATGGGATTCATTTTCTTAATCCTATAACCAAACAATCCTTCTTAAATTTAGATTACATTAATTTCCAATTGCTCTGCACAATTATATACTAGGATTATGTTGGACCAATTTGGTTTCTCGATTACAATAAGAGTAATTATATTATTGTCATGCAATTTATATATTTGATGCATTCAAATGTGTATCTCTATGCATATCACGATTTAATATAGTGGGACTTCAAGTTATGCATCGAAATGTTATGTACTGATGCATAGCGATACAATCAAATATGCAACAAAATTTCAATAAAACATATATAGTACTTTCTTGATCCATCATGAAATGCATATGAATTTTTTAATTCGTTTATTTTCTTTTACCTTTTAATTTTAAAAACATGATGAATTCAGTTGTAATTATATCAAGTGTTAATTCACAATAGTATTAAAAAACACAAGTGTACATTATTAGAAGAATGAGATAAAAATTGAAAATTGCATATATTTTTTAATGCATTGATACATAAAATGCAACTCATAGAATAAAATATTGAAATACGAATAATAGAACTATTATAATATATTGCAATAACTATTAGGGATTAAAATAAGATTCTAATTAGGAACCACTATACTTTAATTTTGACTAATCAATACTGGTACAATATACGTTGTTTTGCAGAGCATCACTATATAAGGTTTAATGCATCACAACTTACTGAGTAATGCATCACTATACTGTATAAGGTTCAACGCATCAATATATAAATCTAATATTTTAATGCATGATATAACTAAACTATTATAGAGACCCGTTTATATATATATGCACATATATATATATGTGTGTGTGTGTGATATTAGAGATTTTTAGTTCGTAGGACTAATTTATTAAGTTATATTTATATATTTGTTAGAGTTGTTCCACTTTTTAAGAGTGTAGATATATTTTAACTATTAATTTATTATTATAAAATCATAACCCTAAATACCACCATCTCTATATAATCACACAAACTCTATTTGAAATCTCCCACAATCCAACGCCAACAGCAGAAAATAAAAATCTCATCACCGATCAAATTCTTCCTTTTTTTCTAAATAAATTATTCTCCTCTCGTTACCTCCATCAAGAAAGTACCGCCGCTGTTTCTCGCTTCGAGCATCACCTTCAGTCTCTCCATTGTTGCCGTCTCCGATCGATTAGCTGATTTCTTCTGCTACTTTCAAGTTCGTCTGTGATACTATAGTCGAAATTTCGTACCTGCAAATAATATTACACATCTTCCTCTCTGATTCTTAATACTTCCTTGAAACCGATTAATTTTCATATCTTTTAGAGTATCGCCTCTTTGCCGTAAGAAATGTCTCAAATTTTATAAGTTGGATTAATTGTTAATTTTTCCTTTAATTCAAATAGAGGAATGCATGTTTGGCTGACATGTATCCTTCCTTAAATGTATGATTTATTTTATAATACCACATGTTAAAATATATAGATAGGCATAAGGCCGGTGTGTTAGTGTGTACTGTTTGCATGTCGTGTGTATATATATATATATATATATATATATATAAATTTGTGTGCATGTCAGTGTGCACACACTAATTGGTTTAATTGATACTAGTAAGAATAATTCTGCATTTTTAAATGAAGAGATAAACGCTCAGTTGATGTATGATTGGTTTAGAATAAAACAATTAGCAGTCTTGAGGAATAGTACAATGTGCTGTTAGGAGGAATATATATATATAATTTAATAATACCTAATCTTAGTGATAACAGCTACTGCCATATGTTAGAAATGAACATATATAGTATATATATTTATGCAAGCATTCCGTTATTTATTTATTGCATGTATATATGTATAAGAAGCATGTATTGTTAAAATTTAGAAATTGATAAGCTTAAGTGCACGAATAAGTATATACATTAATAAGCATTATTTTGTATTAATTATGTAATAGTATAAATTCTAAAATATTATGTTATTATATTATAGGTGCGAGATTTCTATTTCAGTTAAATATAATTGCTTATATTTTTATTGTATGCGTTACGTTTTGTGTTGAAATGTCAACTATGCTTTATGCTTTATGCTATCGAGCTATGATATGCTTTACCGTGCAATATGTGATATATTATACGAGTATTTGCATGATTCGTTTACGTGCCGTCGGCGTTGGCGTGGTGGTAGTAGATTGACTCGTTTTCATTTTATATCGATTGAGTTTTAGACTGATTTCCCATTATTTTATTAATTGGATTCAAGGAGTTTTATTTCTTTATGTTTGAGAAAATAGTATTTTTATATCTTCAAAATTTAGACGTTACAACTATACCCTAATCAATAAACCATATTAAGAAAGAATAACAAATTCCTTGTTTTCAGGCATAAAATATTTTAAATAAAATATATATCAAAATTATCTTTTAATCTGTACCATTAATCTAAATAATTTAACAATCAAGATTTATTTTTAGTTAACTCATGCAGAACTATTTTTATTTGATCTTTTTTCTATATATATATATATAGACCCGCCTCAATCAATTAAGTCATAAATAAATTTTAATCAAATCCATAAAACAAGGGTCATGATATATTCTCATTTCTCACCTAATTTTTCATTAAAGTCTTTCAAATTCGTTACTTACAGTTAAGAGTCTTCATCCTAAAAATGAATACATCGATCATGTGTCAACCTTTTTTTTATACTAGCTTTACTTGCCCCTCCTAGGAAGTCGAAACTCAAATTATTACACAACTTTTACTTCCCATAATACTATCTTTATCGGTAACAATAGATTGGATATAAATATATAATAAGAAGATGGAAAACAAAAGAATATTAAAATTAAATGAAAAATAAAAATAAAAGTGATGACTATCATTGAGTTGAGTTGGCCCCCAATATATGGATAAAACTAGGTTATCCAATAATATCACTACAAAAAATGCATTATATAGCAATGGAATAGTAAAGAAAAATTTTTCCGTTTCTAAATTTTAACGGATTAACAACGAAATTGTTGTAAAATTTTAGTAACGGAATTAATGACGGAATTATCTGTTATTAAAAATTTAGTAACATAATTTTTCGTTACAATTACGTTACTACAATTGATGAAATCATTCTAAAAACGAAAAATTTCGTTACAATTTCGTTGTTATATATAGTAACGGAATATATTCTAAAATAATTTTTTTTGTATTGTATGGTGTCAAATAATATTAATAAAAAATATATAAAATATATAAACATTAATAATTTTAAATTACCTATAAATAGAGTAATATATTTATATATTTTGAAGTATAATAAATTTTCATCTATTTTCTCACAAATTTCTTAATATTTTAATTTTATCTCATTTCTAAAGTATTTTCTAATCCAAATAATTTTCCAAATAACAAATATTATGAAAATTCTCAAGTATTCCAAATTCTCAAAATCATCCAAATTCTCAATAATTAATTAAATATGTAATGTGGTTTATTTAATGATTTTGTAACTTATTATCTAATATTGCATCTATTTGTAGTTTTATTTATTTTGTTTCAGTTATACATTTAATTATTTCATATATATTTGGTATTGAATTAATAAAGTAATTAATTATAATATAATTTATTTTAAATATATATATATATATATATGTGTAATATATAATGAATGAAAATAAAAAAATATTAATTATTAATTGTTAGTTGGTGTAATGGATGAAGTAGAATTAAGTTGTGAGTTGTATAAATAGAAGATATGAAATTAATATTTTATTTGGATGATTGGATTGTCAAGGTTGTGTAGTGTCATTCATAAACATAGTTTTAGCAGAATATAATTTTCAGTCGCTAGCTAATTCGTATTTCTCACTGACCGCCAAAGATCGACCAGAGCTTGGCAGCTCCGATGGAATTTGAGCCGTGAAAGCCGAATATTCTTCTAGTGAGTGAATCCTAAATAAATTTGATCCTTCACCCGATAATAAAAGCTCAACAAACTGTTCAAAAAATGTATAATATATTTAACTAAGTAGACGAATAACGTATTAATTAATGTGTTAATGGATAAAACTACTCATTTTGTTAATGGTGCATGTGAAAAATACTCAATTCTTAAAATATATGTGGAAAATATTCACTTTTTTAAATAAGTGGAGAATATCTTACAAATTGCATTAAAAAGTGGGAGAATATCTTACACGTTGCATTGAATTCATTAATTGTTGATTGTTATACATGAAATGATCTCTTCATTATTAATACTTAACTAGTTTGTGTACTCGTGCGATGCACGGTAAAAGTTAATAGTAATCAAGATAATTTTAATTAAATTATAATTTAAATCATATAACCTTAAAATAATATCCCTACAATGAATTACAATAAAGTTGTTAAACTAATAAACTTCTTTATACGCATACGGTTCATGCAAATTCAAGCTAAAATGTAGTAGTACTTTTTCACAATTTTAATGAACCACGATTGTTAACTCTAAATATAAGCAACTGTTTATGCACGAATTATAAACATAAAAAAAGATAAATGATTTATTAAGTTTCATATTAATTAATTAATTAAGTAATAGATATAATTCAACATTAAGTTAATAGATAAAATATAATTAACCACTCTATTCAAAATATTTTTCCATTTCTAAAAATCTAATAGAACTTATCTAATATTCAATTTGAAAAATATGATACACTTAATAAAATATTCTCTTTCAAAATTTCTTATTTTTTTTATTTGCAATTCATCATTTCTTATTAATAAATTCTCCATTTTTACTATTAATTATATATATACATATGAGATGACATGTAATTTTCCCGCCTAAACTATAATTATTATTTTTGTAATAATATAAGTATGTATTAAATAATATTTATTAAAATTATGTCATAATTTTATGATTTGCCGTTACATGTTTTAATTAGATTAGCTACACTATAATTATTATTTTTTCATAATAAAAATATATATTAAATAATATTTATTAAAATTATGATATTTATTTAAATTATGTCATAACTTTAAGATTTACCGTTACATGTCTTAATTAGATTAGCTACATAAAGTTAAATAGATAATCATGCATACTATATTTACTATTAGCATAATTTTAATTTTTCGAAATTTCTCCCGATTCGAGCGACTCTACAATCTATTAATAATATATTAAAATGAGGTTTTAGTAACCACTTTTTTAGCGCCAAACAATATGCATTCATCATATTTAATTTTAACACAAACAACTGAATTATCACCATCGCTAATACATGCTGCACTTTAACTCAAGTTATGTTTTTAACACACATGAAAATAACAATTTCCTACGGGTAAACTTTATTCATTTTAATTATTGCACAAAAAGGATACACACTTATCTTATTATTGATCCCATTACATATAACCTATATACAATATTTTTGTATATTAATATATATATATATATATATATATATTTATCAAGTTTGAATAACATAAGAAATAATATTTATGTGGAAAATAAGAAACTATCTCAACTATACATTTTAATAAATTAATGATTATGATTACTGTTATGTATTGAATATTTAGATTAAATTTTAGAACTAATATAATTATAAGAAAAATTGAATAATTACTTTATAACATTTATTTGCCAAGTAATTAGGTAGCTTTAATTATTAGTATAAATTCATGTAATTTACATTTATATAATGAATCATTAATTTGAATGTAATTATAAAATTGTCATCAAATTGATTTTCAATTGAAAACCATATTTTAATATATATAGATTTGACCACCAACTTAAAATATTTCTCAAATTTTATTTTTGATTGGATAAAAGTATTATTTATAAAACTCTCTAGTTGATCATTAGCCCCGACATTGAAGAGGGTATCTCGAACAATCTCTAATGGGCCAACCTGTAGTAGGAATTCACCTGCGATACTCGATTCACTAAATGGGACTGACGATACCACGGACGCTTCGATACCTTCAAAATTTAAGCACCTAATTAGACACAAGATAATGTCACGCCCGCCCTCCGCTAAGGTAGCCAAAGTCGGAAAAACCGTGACTGGGGAAAGGAACATAAAAATAGAGGAAAAGAATGAGACTTGCACGAAGAGAAATATCTGAATACTTAATCTGAGTGTCTGCAGCGGAATTTGGATCAATTTCTAAGTTTACATGTATGAAGACATGCAAACCCCCAAGAGTTACTACTAGATGAGTTCGACAAAATCTTCGCTTAGCACTTCCCCTTTTTCATCACAGCTCAACCTGCACATTTAGAAATACATGCAGGGCTGAGTACAAAAGTACTCAGTAGACACAAGCTCGAAATCACATTCATACATATATAATTTTCAAGCCATTCTAAGTGATACATATGGATTTTTGTCACTAAAGCACCTATGTTTACAAAAGCATTTCTTTTCTTGAAAATTTTGAGTTCGACTGATCAGTCTAACTTCTTTAGTAATCAAGCATATCTGTAATTTATGTGTGCCGGGAAGGTGGCCACCTTCCACGGACACCTTGACCGGCCAACCCGCTAGATGACTCACTGTCATTGTGTACACTAGTTCGAGTGGGGATGCTTACCCACTGGAACCCGAATTCGATTTCATAATCATAGCAGATATGTATCATACAAAACATAAAACATTTATGGCAAGACAATACTTGAAATATCAATTTCAATTCAAAAGCTATTTGAAAAGAAATAACATAAATGCGGATAAACACGCATATTTTCTTTTAGTATAAGAAAGCCTACTTGGATCGTCTTGACTGACGACTGCTTCGTTCTCGAACTGCGATCCTGACCTTTCGTCGTACCCTTTAAATAAATCTCGAGTGAGATAACATTTTTGAGTGCATCTAATTATATTCTCTAAGTGTAAGGAATTATTATCCTTTGTTATTTGAGAATTATTCTCGGGTCTTTTAACTCGGCTATTGCTCGAGTTTTGGATTTAGATTCTAGGAGGGTCGTTCGATGATTTCTAATCAAACCATGTTTTGACTTTGATTAAACACATAACTTGATGTTTGATCATTTCTCAGCACTCATGCTCGTCTAAGATCAAAACATCTATGAATATCATGAAACTTAATACAATGATATAAACCTAAAATAAATCACGTTCGTTAAATAAAACATCACATAACACTTTTCATGCTCTCGAACGGCCAACTTCGATTAAAAACTTAAAATTGGGGAAAAACTCATTTTCATGCTCATAAATCATAATATGAGATTATAAATCTCATACGAAAATTATGCGGCTCGATTATCCAACATAACGGAAAAATTGGCTACTAACTTATTTCAATTTTTGCACACTTGACGGAAAAATCCGATAAAATCATATTAACCTTTATTTATGCTCAACACATGTTCAAGCTAAATGAGCAGTTGACTTTGAAAAATCATAATAAATTGGAAATAATTCCAATTGTATCGAATCAAACTTTAAAGTGACCATAACATCGTAAAGTTTTATAATCCGAAGACAAAACACATAAAATCATTTTACTCTATTTTTCACGAATTTTCAAAGTTAGATAAATTTCCAGATTTTCGCTGGAATTGGCAGTTTGCGCAACTATTTTGAAAAATTCCTAACAAATCGAAAACACAACGAAACGGGGTGATTCAAGTTGGAAATTACTCCTAACTCGATCTAGTATTTTATTATGTTAAAAATTCTACACATTCTGTACTTAAAACGACGAGATAAAACCCGGGCAGAAACTGTCGCCCCTTTCTCTTTTTTTTAAACATGCTCGATTAATTCCCGTAAATTCACATAATACTCGTATATAACCTACATACATGCTCGTCTATTTGATTCATCCGAGAAAAATCAAAAATATATAAAACGATGAGCTCAAGTTAACTTCTCAAAACCTAACATGCTTAGATTTTATTGAAACTTAAAACACATGTTTATCTAACTCATACGAGCAACATTAATTCTCGACATTTTTCGATTCGGGCTCGACTCGATAAAAATGAAAAGGGCAGCTCCTATTTCACTTTTTCATCAATCTCAAAACATGAAAATAAAACCGTAGAAACATAGGTAAGATCGAGGGCTACCTTTCTATCGGATTAGATTTCGAAGAAATCGGAAAAACGAGACGAACGGGACGAGAATCGGAGCAAAACTCCTCCTCCTTTTCTCTTTTTTTCTCACACCAATAATGCACTGAAATCTCACGTAAAATCTGAATTGGGGGTGACTTTTGTGGTCTTTTATAGGCCACAAGTTGCCCCTCAAAATATCTAAATATTCGGGGTCCAAATCGTCTTTTCGCCTCTTAGATATTTCGGTCCGATTTTTCGTCATTTATCTATCTCGATTGAAACGAGAGTCAACACACTCGAATTTCTTACTCATTAAAACATCTTCATCTCTCGTGAACTAAAGTCGAGTTTGGCCCGATCAAATTGCACGTAAATCGAGAAAATGCTTGTTTCTCAATTTCTTGATAAATATCAATTTAAAACTCCGTTTCTTCTGAAATTCATTTTATTAAACTTCTCGAGAATTTGCTCATTACTCGTGCTATCAAAATCGATATATAGGAGTTTTTTCGATTTCTCGATTTCTCGAGTTCTCGATTTTACTATTCACTGACGGCGAAAATAAAAATTTCGCGTATGGTCCGTATCGCGATAAAAGTGTATGTAAATTATCGCGCTTTGTCCATATCTCGGCTCGGACTTCAAATCCGGGCATTCGAATGAATCCCGTATTTGCTCTTGCTACCCGTTATAAAAGTATAAGCCGGTTCTCGAAAGAGCGGAGATTTGGTCTCCATTTTCGCTGAAACTTGGCAGCAAACTTCAAAATAAAGTTTCTAATCCAAAAATTTATTCTTGGGATTTTCAAACACCTATAAGCCAGGTATAAAATATTTGGGTGTTACAGATAAATTATTGAACTTAAAAATATAAATGAGCCTAAAGAAGCTACAACCGCTGGCTAAACCCTATAGCAAAACGCATCTACCGCCGGTGAGAATTCACCAGCTATGAATGCTTTTGGCTAGAGTTTAACCAGCGGTTGTTATATGTTTAGGATTGAAAAATTATGTTATATATCAACATATATACCACAACCGCTGACTAAATCCTAGCAGAACGCATCCACCTTCGGTGGATGCTTTTAACTAGGGTTTAACCAGCGGTTGTTATATGTTTATGATTGGAAAATTGTGTTATCAACATATATACCACAACCACTAGTAAAATGTAAGGGTTAGCAACCACCGCTTTTTAACCAAGACAACGGTGGATGTTCATATGCCCGCGGTTGTTGCCTAAATCAATCTATAAGATGATATATGCTATAATGTATAACCACTGCAAGAAAAAGTAGTATATGAGATCCACCGCTCATAATTTTCACTCGGTATATGCATATTTTTTGAGTGATTGTCAATCAATTTTACTTAGTTTGTGGTATTTATCCATTGGAGTAGGCCATAAAGTTCACCAGTTGTGAAGGTTGCTCACGGTGGTGGAGGCTACGTGAGACTAGCGGTGAGTTCTCAACGTGGAAAGAGAGAGAAGTGGAGAAAGAGAGAATATAAATTAAAGTAAGCGAATGCATTGTAATCAATAAAAGTAGTTAAAATATATTAATTTTTAAAAAAGTGAGTATTTTTATCATGTGTTTTAAATTTTGAATATTTTCCGCACATTACTTTTGCAATTTGGATGGTTTTAATTTTCTTCTTTAATTAATTAATTTGTACCAACATTACTTTATCGTCCACGCCTTTCAAGAGCATTGACTATCGATTTTAAAGTTGAAGCATCTTACGTTGTGGAAGCATTGATTATCCATTACTTTGCATTATAACATTAAACTATTTAATTTGTACGAAAACCCGAATAAATGATTGCCCCAACTAAACCTCCTTTTCCTTATAAATGGCTGCAGGTACATAAAATAAATTAATTGTGGGGCGAACTAAATAGATTATAACTTTAATCCTATACAAAACTACCTTAAAAACATATTTAAAACCATAGTCATAGTTATTTATAGCTCTCAATAATATTGCATAGATAAATTAACAATATGATGTTCACAAAACACATCATATGTGCATGTCATTTTGATTTATATCGTATAGTATCACCATATGAATTTATCCTTTCGGTTTTAGGATAATCAACAAATATTTTAAAAATTAGATTACATTAAATTCAAATTACATAGTCGGATCACGTATAACTCGAATTTGAAATCTATTATCTTGGACATTAACCTCACTAGGCTAACACACGCACCTTAATAACCTACAAATATTACTGATATTTTTTAGTTTACACCAATCAAAACACTTTATTAATAGAGTTAATTATTGATAATAGTCATACATGATAGTGAAAGATAAATACTAACCACCAAGATAACAGTATAAAATTCTAGCAATTTTTTCAGTTTTTGGACAAAAATACCCTTTTAAATATTGTTCAGCCGTATCCCTCGCATATAGGTATGAATGGTATGATTTTAATGATTCATTTCATTCATATGTGATTTGTATGAATAATACTATATAAGTATGAAGAGTATGAATCATACACAGTAAGCGAGATTCATACTCAAAATCTTAAAAAAAATGAAAAATTGGTCGGTTAAATAAATTTCACCATCAAAATTTATTTCACAATCGAAATCAAAGTCACACCAATAATCAACACATTACTAATAACAACAAATTATCAAAATGAAAAATCAAACTATACCAACAAAAAAATTCAAACAAATAATATTTAAATATTGTGTATGAATGGTATGATTTTAGTGATTCATATCATTCATACATGAATTGTATAAATATTACTACATATGTAGTATGAATCATACCTAACAAGCAAGATTCATACTCAAAATGTTAAAAACCAAAATGGCTAGAATTTATATAACGTTATGTTGGTGGCTAATATTTATTTTTCACTGTCTTATTTGATTATTTTGTATTTTGCCTCTTATTAATATCCTCCCAATAATTTTTATTTTATTAAATTATTAATTTGAAATATTATGTGGTACATATTGACGACATTAAAGAAAGCCTATTATTACATATCAGTATATGTATAAACTTTTGTAAAAAAAATCTAACGAATTAGACCATTTGCAAACTATGTCACAATAAAATTATGGAAATTTCTGTCAATAATTTACCAATCAAAATGGCTCAAGTTGAATTATGAAGAAGAGGATATAAATGGAGCTAGTCACATAGTTTTTGGTTTCTAAGATTAGTCCCTATCCCTAGGAATTATATATATGTGTGCATGCATGCCCAAACAAGTGGATAAATTTACTCTTTACACTATCATTGTATAGATCATGTTAAACAAATGGCTTGCTATTATTATTCTAATGAATCGTGAAACAACATACTCTATATCTACTTATTCAGAGATGAGTTTTATTTTCAAATCAATATTTTCTTTCAGGATTAAAAGATTACACGGCTGCGAATTCTCTCGTTATATATATAAAGAAAAACATTAGACAGCTTTGACTGTAATTAATTAGTCCAAATTGAATAGTAGTATACTTTTTCTGTTCCACTAAGCTGGACAAAATTCTCTTATTTACACTTCACGTTTGACATATTTTTAAAATAGTAAAAATTGTCCTTTCAAAAGGATGTGGACACTGTCACATTTATCACTCTTATACTGTTTTATACATACTTTTTAATAACTGTGCCCAAAAATTTTATATCATATTTATTGGGACAAGTAAGTATTGTTTACCAACAAATAGAAAGGTAGCAAAATATGAGAATAAAGTTCAAGATTAAGAAGGGAAAAGAATTGGTAAAATATAGTTAATGGAGCTGTTGTCGTTATCATAAATGACAGATAGGGTTTGTGGGCGTGGGGCCCAATTCATTATGGGAACATGCTGTCACCATCATATCATGCATGTACGCCATCTGCATCATACATGCATCTGCATCGCACATGCATCTGTAATTTCTGTTCTTCCTTTTTTTTTTTTCGCAAAACTATTACTTACTCCCATTATCTAGCAAAATATTTACATTTTCCTATTTTACTTAATGATTTATATTTTATTATTTTTATACGTTCACTAAAATTATTTTCATTTCAAAATTTATTTTTATAGTAATAAGACTCGAACTTTATTTACTATACACAATTTAATTTAAAATAGTACTTTAAATGAGATTCAAACTCGACTAACTACACATCTCAATTAAAATCAAAATACACTATTAAAATTCGTATGAGATCAAACCATAAACTAATTTAATAAATGAAGGGAGTATTATTATTATTATTATTATTATTATTATTATTATTATAATAGTTTTATAAACACCTACATATATTAGGTACGTAATCGTATGTTATGGGTTATAATTATATTATAAAAGGCCTCTAAATCTCTTTATTTTTTTATCCAGTAATATATATACATATATATATATATATAGTAATATCAATTTAATATTAGAAATACATTGAGTTGAGCGAGATAAAGAGAGAGATTTTGAAATAGACATACGATGGCAAAACGTAAAATTAAGAATAAAGTTTTGACTTGAGAACTTTGATTCTAAATACAACGCAAATACGAAATAAAAATAAATACAATGGGTAAATTTTTCATGAGTTTAATTGATTAAACGGTGAGGTTCCTCGTGGCGAAATATTGATTAATTCAGAAGAAAGTGAATTACAAAAACAAACGAGCGAAAAGACTTACGAAAAACACACTTCAGGACAAAGTTTCTTGAAGTGTTTATAACTCTTAGAAAATCTATCACGTTATAGTCTCAACTATATTATGAAATATGCATCAAATGCTCATTTCAACTCATCCAAGTCGTGTCTTACTTCTGAGAAGATCACTTCTATTTATTTATAGGCTTGATTTGCCTTCTTCTCCAATCTCCTAACCGTTAAGAGAGATATTGGTTAATAGTTGAGGTTTTCACTCTCCATCACCTTAAGAATACGAACAACTTCTCCATTATCCACTCCAACGCTTTATCTACAGCTATTACGTGTCCTATGACTTATTCAGCAAAAGTCCCCTACCAGCATGCTTCCTAATATCTCGCAACAACATATGCACACATAAAACATATAGTGGTTGGAGGACGGGGGCGGACCCAGAAAAATGTTTAGTTGAAGCTAAATTTTAATATATGAAATTTAAGAAAAAAAATTGCCACGTTTCATAATGATAGGAAGGGCTTTTGCATAATTATTTCTTAAAATATCAATAATTTTCCAATTTTATAAGTATAAAAATAAAAATAAAAAAATTTAGGAGGGGCTAAACCTTCTTGATGCCCGGCTAGAGAAGTTAAGAGTAAAATTATCTTTCACATGACTAAAACTGTGACACATACTTCTATAAAGAGAATATATATTTTGGAAAAGGATATTGATTATACTTTTTAATATTAAAATTACATATTCGTATAATTACCTTAGCATTTGTACTAGACTTGTTGCTCTAAAAAGATTCTTGTGACTTGAAAAGTATCCTATATTTCATTACAAGTTGTTGACTGGGAGGGAAAAAACTAATAAAAAAAGTAGATATATAAATGAAGCTTCCCATTATACTCACTGCGTCCACGATAAGTGTATCATTATTTTCTAAAATGGTTGTTCACAAAGAATGTATTGTTTCTTTTTTAGTACATGAACCCACACACTTTTCTACACAATATATTACATCACATCTCACTATTTACAAAATTACCACATAACATCATAATTTTTCTTAAAAATCGTGTTCACTCCTCCATGATACACTTATCATGGACGGAGGGGAGGGAGTATATGTTTATAAATATTTGTATAGTTAAAATTACGTTAAAAAAAATACCTTTATTTTAATTGAAAAGAAGTTGTCCAATCATGTCAGCAGTATTTGGCTTAGTCGTCTACGTAAATGAACAAGAAAAGTTGGATTTATCAAATAATAATAACAAAAATAAAATGCAAAGGGCAGTCCGCGTTCTGAGTGTTGACCAGTACAATTTACTCGCTCCAGCCAAATTTTTTTTTAGGGTTTTGGTTTATATAAATAGAAACGTATATATATTTAGCAATGGTTCAATTGGTTAAATCATTTAAAAATTCTTTTGGAGGATTCATAATATATACTATAATATAATATTATATTTCAAAACATATTAATATAAATGATTAAATAATAAATTATATATAAAATTAAAATCAAATTTCAGGTATTGATATTTGAATGATTATACAAAATAGTCAATAGAAATTTATAAAATACAAATATTAGCAACTAACATAATAATATTTAAATTCTAGTCATTTGCAAATTTTTTGTACAAAAATATCATTATACATATTTTTTAAATTTTTTAGTATGAATAGTATGAGTACGTATGTATGAATCCTATAAATGAATATTATTCATATTTTTCATACCATTCGTATTATTCATACAATTAAATTTAAACAGAAAGGTATTTGTGGTAATTTGCATTCAAAATGACTATAATTTAAATGTTTTTTTTTATGTTTGTGGCTATTATTTGTCTTTTACAAAAATTTTTTGGCTATTTTGTTTAATTAACACTTTATGTTTTTAATGAGCTATAATAGTTATTAGTTACTAGTATTGTTAATATATATATAGATGTATGTATATATATATATATATATGTACGACAAGATAATGATTTTATAAATTTATGTGAAAGAAAATATTGTATAAAGATCAAATAATAATCATGAAGTTGTTTATATCCGTTTTTAAAATTTATGAAAGATATTTAATAAAAATTTAAATATTATCTATATGAAATAAACAATTGTATTTGTACTTTTAATTATTTTCATATATATAATAATGATATATTAAAACTATTAGTTGAAGTTCAAATAACAAGTATCTTGGCTAGCATAATATCAAACTATTTTAATTGAGGTCAATCATTTAATTCTATTACAAACAATTTTTTACAAAAGTTGGTTACCGATTCACTGATTTTAGCTAATTGGATCGACTTTTACTGATCAGAGTTAAACAAATTAAATCGGAGCAACCCCATTTTTCACTTTGAATTGGTCAAAATATACGAAATTTGACCGGCTCAATCCCATTTTTAAAGCAATAATTTTTAGGGGTTTGGATTTGGAGATTTGCATATACTCCGGTTATAGCGTGACCATCCAAAAGTGTTTCATATGTATTTTGAGATTTGCGTCATAAATTTTTTTATATATTTAATATGTACAATGGGCCAAGGCTGGGGTTTGTATTTTGAGATGTTTATAATGTTTGTATGATAATATTGTGAATATTTGATGAACATTAAATTTTATTAATTTTCAGTAAGTTTTGATATTTGAAATTAGGTTTCTAAAAGTTAATCAAGTTGTTTTGTTTATATTGTTAAATTAGAGTCGGGTAGTCTTTCGTTTGTTTTGTTTGTTTGTGGTGTACGTAGAATTTTAGGTAATGAAGCCGTAAGAAATGCATAAAGGGACGAGCGTCATGAAAATTGGGTCGAGCACAAGGAGAAACGAGACAAGAAGAGAAACCCACCTTTTCAATGACCCAGGTCGATTGATAAATTGGTCATTATCGAAATAGCGATCGTCGTTCTGGTAGCTGAAAGTCTCTATCCAAGTTTTACCATTTCGATGATCGCCAAAAACGCTCTTTACCAACAACGATCACAGTTTTGGTCATGAGAAAGTTCTACACAAAGTATACCAAAACGGTGATTGTCGGTTTAGGTATTGCCTTTTGGACGACCGGGTCCGCGTCATCATTTCAGCATACGTATCATACTTTTTAATATTTATCATGTGTAATTCTTAACCTACTAGACTCAATATCTAAATATACTTACTCTCTTTCAATTTTAAGGAGATTTTTTTGACTATTTTTCATATTAGGGTTTTTATACAGTATTTGCTACTTTCTTTACATCATTTTGGTAAATAATTTTAGATTGGAGATTGACAATGGAATATCGCGATTCTAGAACAAGAGGATTTATGTTATTTCAAATTTATTTTAGTACTGGTTTTAGTATGAATAGATTATAAATACTATGTGATTCTAGGTCTTTGTGAGATATATTTCAATTGATGGGTTCTTAATATTACTTCCTCATTTTCTTTCCAATTCAATAATTATATTTCTTTATTTTAATTCACAATGGCTATTATTACATGAGAATGTGTTGTCCGAATTGATTCTACAATCGATCTCACAAAATATTGATTCTACAATCGATCTCACAAAATATTATACGTACAGACATTGTCTTTTATATAACCATGCTTTTATGAGTTAATATATATTTTAGTTATTGATACTCATAAGTGATAAATTGGGTACTAATCAATGATCGTATATTTCTCTATCATGTGTGTATGATTATTTGAGTGATGATTCACATTAATTAGATTAAAATTGATAATTTTATTTAATAGGTGAATTTTAATAAATTAATTTAGTGCCGACTCATGCTGTGGGATGCGTTTTCTATCATTTAATTTAATTATTTTATTTGAAAATTGTTAGGAAAACAAACATGAAAATGGGAGAATATTAAAATATGAAATGAGTGGATATTATTAAGATGGAGTAATAGTAGTAGGGTTGATGATGTGAAATACGTCAAAGTACGTACTACGTACATTGTAGTATGTATGTATGCATACGTAATTAGTTTGAAAGTAGATTTTTTGGTAGGGGATGGAATGGAAGTGGGGTACTGGTGATGGTGGGTATGATGGGTCACTTTCAGTGGTAAATAGGGAAGCTGAAAATGGGGATTGACACCGCACCCACGCCCTCCCTCACCCTTCTGCACCTTTCCACCCACCGCCAAACTCCTTTTCCCCTCTCTCTACCACCGATTCATTTTCACCCTTCTTTTTCTTTCAACAAACACTGAAACATGGCCTTTGCGTCCGGCTTTCTAACTCATTTTTCACTCTCTTGATTTTGCTTTCTTTCTCTCTCTACCAGCTTCTTAGTGGGTGTCTATCTGTTGCTTTACCTCCCGCTATATATATATAGATATCCCACCATTTCACTAGCTTAATTTCCCCACTTTACCTCTCAACTCCTAGTTCCTACCGCCTACATTTGTGTGGCTACTTACACTCTCTAGACGATCGAGCAATAACAAAGAACTGGGCGTGGAGGAGATGGAAGGGGGTTTTTCCATACGGTGAGTTACTAAATATGATTAATTAATTTCGGTTGTGGGCTGTCTTTATACACGTTTATTTAGTAATGCGCTGCTAATTTTGTTTAGGGAATACGCTTCGAGGATGAGAAGTATAAACGTGGTGAATTGCTGGCCCTTCGATGACTCTCTGAGTGATGAAACTGTCAAATCTTTGCTCCCTCCCATCGTCATCAAGAGATTCACATGGTGGCTCGATGAGCTCGACCTTTTGACCTCACAAACAGCCCAGAAGCTCAACATTTCTCAGAAAACGACCGACAAAGTGTCAGATAAGGGAGAAACGTCTTCGAGAAATGTATGCAGAGATTTTGAGGAAGGTGGGGAGTGCGTGAAAGCAGCTGAGCTCAAGTCTTTGAAGGGGAAAATGAGAGCCACCAAGAAGAGGTCGATTGTGGATATTTTTGCGGTGGCGCCGCCGGTAAAGTGGGAGACGGAGGAAGATGAAGAAGAAGATGAAAATTGTAATGTGGGAATGAATCGAGCTTCGAAGAAGTATAAGAAGAAGGTAAAGAACACTGATGCTATCTTGAGGAAGGCGTTGAGGGTCGTCAAGAACATCAAGCGAAACAAGGTATGTGAATTTATATGCTTGATTTAAATGCATTTTATTGTTGAAAAGCATGAATTTGTGATATTAGAGAGGTCAAATTCAGCATAAAATATTAAAGATATCGAGTCTCAACAGTTTCTTCAATTATTTATAGCTGGGTTTCTTGATTTTGACTACACTAATAATTCAGACCGTGCTGCAATTTTTGAGTCACACTTTTATTCATAACGTAGTGCATAGAATCAATCGCTGAAAAAGCTGGTTGAGGGACTGTATATCTTTGAAGATGAAAGCAATAACTTTATATATTTCTATTTGATTGCGAGGCGATGAGATTTAGTATAAAAAAATTACAAAAAGAAAAACTGAAAACAAAGAACAATTATAAGAGAATGAATATATGATTCTCTTGCTACGAAGATTAATTAATAGAACACAGTTTAGGAAAGAGGTTATGGTACTCCAGCTGTGCTTGTACGAATTGAAAGCGGTGTTCATTAATTATGCTGTTTTTTCTTCTACTGTTGCTTATGTTTTCTCCTGAGCAATCATTGTTAAGGCCAGTTTTAACATGGGTGGAATGTCCAATATTTCTTTTTTAATCTTGATGTGGGGGTGAGAATTTAAGGGAACTGTTTGTCTTAGACCCTTCCGTTAAGCTAGTTTTCTCAATGATTGAATCCATTGCTTAATGTGGGCTTTTCATTGGTTGGGGGGTGATTTTGTTCCCGATCTGAAGTGGTATGTACGAACATAATTTGTGGGATTCTTGAGTTTATATGAACATAGTTCGCGTTATTTTTTAGGCGATGAACGAATACGGATGGCACGTATGCTCCTTTGTAGTCTTGATATAGTCATTAGAGACTGCAACTTTCTTAACTTGTCTCAAACGATGCTAGCTAATTGAAAGTCGAGCAACGATGCTAACTAGCTAAATGCTCTATGATGACCAGATCATTGAGGAAAGCTATTGATTTAGTGATTGCAACAGACTACCATTCATGTTTTTATCTCTTACTAGCATGATTTTATGTAGCAAGATCTATTGTTCCTGGGTACAATGTTTAAGAGATAACAAGTTATCTTCTTTTTGAACTGTATATGAGAAGCGCATTCCATCATGTTAGAACTTCCTCAAGGAGAGTGACAATGTAGAAATTGTACACCAAATGTTGGATTCCTGAACCAGATTGCAACTTTCTACAGCATGAGATTTTATAAGACAAGTGTTTTATGTTGTGTTAGAATCATGAAGAATGAGATGATTAGTGGTTGATGCATGCCTAGTATGCGAACTTATCTTTTTGTGGGCCACATTTGATAAGGACTTGATATTATAGGTTAAAGTGCAGCCTTTATGATCAAGTTGGCACATAAAATAATAGGAACTAATAGAGAAACTATAGAACATCACCATATAGTGTCAATATTTATAAGATAATGGTTTCATAATATAGATTAAATATGTGAAGTGCATTCTTGTGTTGTTAAGTCCACTGTGGATTTGTAGGTTTCCTTACTTCATTCTGGTGCTAAGTATCTTTTACTTAAAAAACTTAGGTAATTATATTCTGTTGTGAACTGCATCCGTTTCTTTAATTCACACTTTTGGTTAGCTGTTTCAGGAGAATTCTCTGCGAACTCAAAAAAAAGCTATTGGAAACTCGAATGATTCTATATCTATTCCCAAAGAGAAACCAAGACTGCAAGATTTTGGCCGGTTTAAGAAACTCATGCCATGTAAATCATCCAAGTTGATCGAAGAAAATCAAGATCTAGAGCTTCCTGTGCATGGTATTTTAAAGAATCACGATAAAGAAATCTCCACAACGAAGTCAAAGAAATGTATGTTGAAGGAGGCAGTCCAGTTGAATAAACATGTCACTTTCTCAGAGAGCACTGAAAATCTTAGAGCAAGTAGGAAACCATCTCAATCCATGGAGCGTTTTGAGTTGCATTGTGGCTTCAAGAAAGCCAATGCTGACTATGCTGTTGCAGTTGGACAAGATTCAACTGTTTCAGAAACTAGTGGAAGTGAAGATGCTTATGCCAGAACAGGAAAGGAATTAGGAGCCATTAACGAGCCGTTGACTGCATTTAGTATCAACTCTAGTACCTTGGGAAAGCAGAAATACAAAAGCGAACATTCTACCAGATTTGAAAATTCAGAGAGAAATGCAATGTGTAGCCTTAATCAAAACTGGTCCGGTACGGTGGATATACCTCATGACGGGTACTACAATAGTCCTGATTTTGAGGTGGTAATGGCTTCATCAAATGCTACTCGAAGTAGACTGAATAAGGATATAGGGGCCCCTTGTACTAAAATTCCTCCACTGTGTTTCAAGGACTATCTGAGAACACATAATGATGCTTCAATGGCGAATATCAGACGGCCTTATGAATTATCTCCAGCCACAGCCTTGGATTGTGCTCATTCCTTCCATAAGCAAGAATTTTCACACCTTTCTCCAGATGAAATGCTGCAAACTTTCTGTTATGTTCCCAATGAGAGCTCGGCTGAAGAGTTTCACGAAAGGAACGTAAACGAGAAGTTTGTTGGGTTGCCTCTTAACTCACAAGGAGAGTTGATCGCGTTGAGTTCAAGTGTAAGTAGTGATCAATCTATCGGCTTGCGCCTTCCTAGCAATAACATTTCAATGGAACAGTTGAATCTGTTTCCCGTGGAGAGCTACATGCAAGAAAATGCTTCCATGGTTGCTCTTCCTTCAAGATTGGACATCATTGAGTCCCAAGGTGAAAAGGAAAATCTTGATTTCGACTTTCTTGAAATAAACTACCATCCTTTCCTCAATCCAGAGAAAAACATACGCAGCAGAGGCAATGATCACGCTCAAAAGAACTGTGAAAACGAGAAGCTTCAGTCAACAATGCGTTTGATGGGTAAGGAGTTTGAAGTTGGTGGGAGGGTCGTTGAGGGATATGAGGACGGACGCGTGTGGAAGGATCAGCAAGTCATAGATGAGCTTCTTTTTCAGAATCCTCGGAACGAACCATGTTTTAGGCAGTTGGGAGAAACTCTGTTCCACCCTTCAGAAACAAGTGTCAATCACACATCAGAAAGCAACTACAGGAGTGTGTTCCTTACAAGACCAGTAGATTGTACTCAGAATATGTATCCTAGCCTCTCTCCAGGTACCTTTTCTGATGTTTATAAAAGCAAGTCTTTATTCTCCGAGCCCTACACAGCTGGACACGACCGCGAATTGCGCTTAGATATGATCCCTGGTGCCATGAAAAGCAAGCAGAATCTGCATTATCCTCCAATATCATCCATCAAATTCCCTTTCATGCATCCAGATCTCGATGCTAACTCTTCTTGGCCTCAAAGAACTTTAAGTAATCATCCATATCTGAATCCCAGTACTAGTTGTGGGATTAATGCTAGTGTTCCTTTCCAAAGTAATGATTTTTGCCGGTTCAATTATTTCCCGTCTCTGGCTCCGCCTACCGTGCCTCATGCACCTTACTATTCTGGGGTCTTACCGGTTTCTGCCATGCAAAGATTACAAAGAAAACAGAACAAAATCAAAGCAAGGATCAAGTCAAGGATTGGCATTCAAGGTATTGATTTTGGTAAGAAAACAAAAGCTCCACTATCACCTCATTCAAATGCTCCCTTTAAGCCCTTCTTGAGGCCTACCATACATGAAGGTGCAGCAGCATTTGAGTCATGTTCAACCACTAAAAATCCCAGATATGGACCAACAATCTCACCATGGCCAGATTCCTACATTGAGGATGCAAGAACGGGTCCCGTTAAGCTCGCTGTCGGAGCGAAGCATGTGCTAATGCCGCGCCATCTGAAAGATGCGGAGATCTCACTTTCTACTACTAACATAGGATCCAGATTCTCAGAATCTGAAAATGCAGCAAAGGTGTACCAGTTTTGAGGGTATACAAATTATTCGAATGCATCTTCAACTTAAATGAGGAAAGCTAGCGCCTGTTCTTAAGCTGCGATACTGCTAAAGCTTCAATGGTGGTGGATCAAACTATGCACGTAACCTGTTAAGCACTCAACTAGGAGGAAAAGTGCATTGACGTGCATTTGAAAAACATCAAGAATTCAGTTGTAAAACTACCACTGAATCATGGTAAGCTACTTCACCTATTTGACTTGTTTCCACTTTTTAAATGTGTTTCTGAAATAAACTTATAGGCTGTTACTTTTGACTAATTTGTTATCAGGATCACTATATAAGTTAATGGTTACTGTAAGTGGTGAAATTTATTTGGTGATGCATCACACTTTTGTTGCTATGCTAAATTATAAATGATAGTTTGAGGGAAAAAGAATTCTTGCAGAAAATCTTATGCAATAGCCCAAATAAAAAGAAAAAAAAATTAAATAAAATATATATTATAGTTTATTTATTAAATATTTAGGTATATATATATATGTGTATATACCTGAAGTGTAGTAAAGGTAATTAAGAAATATCTCCTAAAATCAAATTTTTTGTTTTATGTTTTATAATTAGTCATACAACCTCATTAGTCATATTCTTAATTGACACCTCCTACTCTTATTTTGATGACTCCTCAAACCAACCCTTCTCCTCACCCAACACCCTTTCATTCGTTCACTTTACAACCCAGAAAGAGAGACATAACTATTGAATAGCAACTTAGGATTTGAAAGTTGAAAAAGAAGGGAAGTGAAAAAGAAGGTGAAGGTAAATCAACGAAGTAAATTGGGTACAAGGAACGGGAAGTACTCAGAAGAACCAAAGATAAGGTAGGCTTTCTTATAAGATGGAATTCTCTACACACTAAGTGTGGGTTTTCTCTTGATGTTTGAGATTGATAAATGAAGTTCTTGTTGTTGATTGTCTGACAAAAGGTTTATGTTTTTATATGTTTCCTATCTGTGTTGGTTCGCCAACTTATGTAGCAATCGAATTCGAATCCTAAGCTAGACGAGAAATTCCTAGCAAAGATTAACGTGTACACCAGGTTGACTGTGAGTTGATTGCGACCGGTCTTCGCGTCCGTGGAAGTAGGCCTCCTTCCCGGCGCACCCAGAACATATATGGATTATATAGTCAAAAATGTGAATGGCCGGTCAATTTTATGGAAAATATATAAAATGTATAGTGAGCACAACTATTTCTAATCAAATTGTGTGTCACTGTGTGGCAGTACAATCATATATGTTGAGATGTTAACTATTTGGCATGTGTCTATTGAGTATTTTTATACTCAGCCCTGCATGTTGTTTTTCCTAATGTGCAGGTTGAGTGAGAGTTGATAGGGTGGAGGAAGTGTTGGGTTGAATACCGTTTTGTTGCTGATCAAGTTTTAACCTTGAGTACACATCGTCATATGTGTGTTTCACATGTATTCCGCTACAAACACTTTGATAACTAGTAGTTTGTTTTAAGTTATTGAGTACCTCTTTTGCTACTTATAAGCTATATATCCTTTTGTTGTCGATCCAACTTCTCTGGATCATGTATGTAAATTAAATTCCTTTTGATCTGTAAATCTCGTATGTTTAATAACTCTTCATTTACAGATAAACTGATTATGCATCGAGAAACTATAACCTTTTATTTTCATTTTAAATTCTCGTTTTCAGTAATAGTTCCTGCTAAGTTGTTCTTTGATTTAGCGGGCTGTTACAAAGTGGTATTAGAGCAGTTCGTTCGCTTTGAACCTATAAATTTCTTTTAGCTAAGTCTAGATCGAATCACTAGACTTAGACGAATTCAACCAACAAGTTCCAACACTCCATCACTTCACACTCGACCATGGAAGGTAAGTGATTTTATATATTGGGAGAGAATGCTTTGGTTTCAGCGGTTAAAGAAATGTGAGGTAGACTGGTTTTGAGAATGTGAATCTATATATATGTGATTTTCTTTTGGGTATATTCACTAAATATGAGTTATATGCATGTTTGATTACTTAAATGGTTATGTTATATAAAATATACATAGATAAATTAAGACGCACCATTTATCAAGATTCAATTCTTTCTGAGCAAGACAATGATGAATGTCACTAAAATGATAGTGATATGAGCATAGTTTCTTCTTTCGTTGTTTATACATATGACGCAACATCGAATTGACTATGACTTTTCCGTGTTAATGTGAGAATCAACTAAAACAATAATAATTATAAAACGAGAGGAAAACTTTGAACGCAAGTACATGAATCATGGTTTAGGATCGTTGGGCAAGTTAGGATGTGGGATTTTCTATATCACTTGAGGATCTTTGCCACTTACGATTTTCTGTTTATCCATTGTGTTCGAATTTGACTCATCATAGTATCATATATTTTAGATGGCACGAATGAGACGTATTGCTCGAAGGAGCCTAGGACCACGTGCTACTCCAGACCAGATCATACGTGAGTACCGAAACTATGGTCCGGTTTGGGGAGATAACGTGGGCGAGTTCTTGACCCACTATCATCGTTTGTGGGAAGCTGCACATGAACATGGTGTGACAAATTTTGATGGGATTAGACGTTTGGTGACACGGATGCCTTCTGATTAGGAAGGCTATGCTAGGGAGATTTCTGGTGACTATGTATATCGCAGTTCCAATACTTATGATTTGGAGGCAGACTTGCCTAGATTTATCAGTCAATTGCTCTATGTGTTTGTTGTGTACGGGGCTGCACCTAGGGGACCCTATCTTGCCCATAGGGAGTTCACATGGCGCGATGTTACACATGAATGGTTGTATTTGGAGGTTCCACCTACTTCAAATGATGTGGTACCGTTGTTTCACCCTACTATACGTAGGAATGATCATGAGGCAAGACCTTCACGTCCGATAGCATGCGAGGAGCCAGTTGTTCCTCCACATAGGTTCTTACTGATGCCACCACCGATGCCTATACCACCACCTCCACCTCCATCAAGAAGAGAATTAGTAGAGCCGGGTGTTGCACAAGTGAATGTTGGGAACGAGGAAGAAGAGGATCCGGAAGAAGGGGCGGATAGTACGAGCGGTGTATGGGCTATGGGACCGTAGGGTATATAGGGTTGGAGATGTACATAGTTTGCATGGTACTGGACGGAAATGAGTATCCTTTAGGAACGTTTCTGTAGTATTTTTGAATAGTAAGTTAATCCGGAGGCGTGGATATTTTTGTGCCGTTCCGAGATAGAGTACATTTGATGATAATGATGCTAGTTAGATTAAGCATCTTCATATGTACTCGTTATTTTGAGTCTTTTGACATGTATATAAAAATCCTCTTTGAGACAATTTTCCTTGGTATATATATATAATAATCCGTTATGGGTATTACATAACTACAAAGTTACAAGAATGAATTGCCTAGTTATAATTATGTTATGTAATTTGTATGGAGATATAAGTATGATATGAATCATAAGAAGTGTATTGATGATAGTTCTATTTTGTTGAACATGCAGAATTCTATCTATAAGAAAAAGTTATGAACGAAGAAGAATGAGAAGTTCCACATAGGGAGTATGCAGATCAACCACCACGTAGAATTGAAGAGTTATTTCTTAGGCAAAACCCATCATTTTTCGATGGAACGGGGAACCCGACTGATGCTGAACAATGTATTAAGGAAATAGAGAGGATCTTTAATTTTCTCCGTTGCACTTCTCAAGAATGATTGTCATGTGTCATGTTTCAGCTCACTGGTTCTGCCAACTTCTGGTGGGAGGCTAGGAAGAAGACGATGACTCCGGAACAACTAAATGCATTTTCATGGGAAGACTATAAGAAAAGTTTTTATGAGAAGTATGTTCATAAGAGCTATATAAGGAAGAAAGAGATGAAATTTTTCAATCTGAAACAAGTAAGGATGACCGTGACAGAATACGATCGTCTTTTCTATGACATGTCGCGATATGCTTTTCAACAGGTGGATACTGATGAGAAGATGTCCGAAAAATTCATCTCTGGATTGAGACATGAGATAAGAATGTCTCTTGCTAGTCATGGAAAGATAACTTATACTGAAGCTCTTAGTCGAGCATTAGATGTTGAAGCAGCAATGTCTGATGACAAGCAAACACCCACTTCTGAACTAAATAGTGGAGATAAAGGTAAAAGAAAGTGGGAAGGAAATAATAGTAACTACAATAGAGGAAACTATGGGAACCAAGGTTATAAGAAACCTTGGCAGGGAAATATGACACCACAGGGCTGAGAACCAGAAAGGTCAACATTTTCCGGACAGACCAGAAATCAATCGAGACAACAAAGGGGTTCTCCTTGCCCAAAATGTCTAAAACCTCATGGAGGTATTTGTTTAGCCGGAAGTTATGGTTGCTACAAATGTGGTCAAAGGGGGCACTTTGCCAAAGATTGCCCTGGACTAAGACAAAGGGGAATGAGAAGAATGAATCAGCAAGATTGCCTCCAACAGTTCAGGACTGTTCAAGGTCAACAACAACCACAACAACGGCTACAACAACAACGACAACAACCTCGTCAGCCCCAAGTGCCACAAGTTAGAGCCTTTGCTCTACAAAATAGACAACCTGAAGAGAATAAGGGGAATCTGACAGGTATGGGAAAACTCCTTGACATACCTATTATATTGTTGTTTGATACAGATGCTTCACATTCCTTTATTGCTAGTGCTTGTGTAGACACTCTTAAACTTAAGACAGAATGTGTTGATCAAGCTATAAGAATCACTTCTCCAGTGGGAGGAATTACAACAGTTACGCATGTTTGCCCAAACTTAGAAATAGAATTAGGATCCTTTAAGGTTATAGCAAATAACCTGAACTTAATATCTATGTGTGACGTGGATATAATCTTGGTAATGGACTGGCTTGCCGAAAACTACGCTACGATTTTGTGTAAAGAGAGGAAAATCTTACTCGAGATACCTGGAAAAGATGCTATGAGCTTTTATGGAATTGGTATGAGGAAAAATATACTAGTGATATCTGCCTTGCAAGCGAAGAAAATGATGAATAAGAAAGATTGTCAAGTTTTTCTTGTCTATCTCAATGGAGAATCTAAGGAGGAAGTAACCATCAATGATGTAAAGATTGTGCGAGAATACCCAGATGTATTTCCCAAGGATTTGCCAGGTGTACCACCAGACAGACAAATAGAATTCACAATTGACCTAGAACCGGGAACGACTCCAGTGTCAAGGGCACCATATAGAATGGTTCCCAAAGAATTGGAGGAACTAAAGTTTCAGCTTCAAGAACTGTTGGACCTAGGTTTCATCAGACCTAGTGTATCTCCATGGGGAGCGCCTGTACTCTTTGTGAAGAAAAATGATGGTACACTGAGAATGTGTATAGATTATAGAGAGCTCAATAAGCTGACCATTAAAAACAAGTATCCTCTGCCAAGAATTGATGACCTTTTCGATCAACTTAAAGAAGCAGGTGTGTTCTCAAAGATTGACTTGAAATCGGGATATCACCAATTGAAGGTCCGACATGAGGATATACCAAGGACAACTTTTCAAACAAGATATGGTCATTATGAGTTTGTAGTTATGCCATTTGGACTTGACGAATGCGCCAGCGGTGTTTATGGATCTCATGAATCGAATATTTCATCCATACCTAGATAAATTTGTCTTGGTATTCATAGATGATATCCTCATCTATTCGAAGAGTGAGAAAGAATACGAAAACCACTTAAGGATCGTTCTGCAAACGTTGAGATATGAGAAACTTTTTGCCAAATTTAGCAAGTGCGAATTTTGGCTAAAGGAAGTAACATTCCTTGGACATGTTGTGTCATCAGAAGGGATCAAAGTCGATTCAGTGAAGGTAAAAGCAGTTCAAGAATGGAGATCACCAACAAATCCAAATGAAATCCGAAGCTTTTTAGGGCTAGCTGGTTATTATCGGAGATTCATCAAAGGATTTTCACAAATAGCAAAACCGATGACACAACTACTCAGAAAAGGAAACAAGTTTACGTGGATGGATGAGTGCGAAACAAGCTTTCAATAGCTCAAGGACAAGTTGACTACTGCGCCGGTGTTAGCAGTCCCGGATCCGAATAAAGAATATGTAATTTATACTGATGCTTCCAAGAATGGACTAGGTTGTGTGTTGATGCAAGAAGGAAAAGTGATAGCTTATGCATCAAGACAACTCAGGTCACATGAACTAAATTACCCAACTCATGATCTGGAACTAGCCGCAGTAGTACATGCATTAAAGATTTGGAGAAATCATCTTTATGGAGTGAGATGTGAAATTTCCACAGATCATAAAAGCTTAAAATACTTTTTCGAGCAAAGAGATTTGAACATGAGACAGAGAAGGTGGCTCGAATTAGTAAAAGATTATGATTGTAAAATCATTATCATCCAGGGAAAGCTAATGTGGTAGCAGATGCTCTAAGTAGCAAATCTTCATCTAAATTGAATTGTTTACTCACAATAAATAATGAACTCATAAAAGAGTTCAACCAGATGAAGATAGAAATGGTTGATTCATTAGAAACAATAGAGGGTCTTGTTGCAATGTTGGTCGTAACACCTAACTTGAGACAGAGAATAATAGAAGCACAAAGAAAAAATGAGAAATTAGAGAAAGTACGAATGTGGATCAGAACAGAAAATCTGAAGGGTTATAGAGAAGCGGGAGATAATGCTATATTATTTGACGAAAGACTATACATTCCAAATGATAGTGAGCTTAGGAATGAAATCATGTGTGAAGCTCATGATACTCCTTACACTACCCATCCAGGTAGCACTAAAATGTATCAGGATTTGAAAGAAAAGTTCTGGTGGGAAGGGTTGAAACGAGATGTAGCTTTGTTTGTAGAAAGATGCCTTGCGTGTCAGCAAGTGAAGGCATTACATCAGAGTCCTTATGGAAAATTACAACCTTTAGAGATACCCGAGTGGAAGTGGGATGACATCACAATGGATTTTGTCACAGCCTTACCTAAATTCAAGCATAGAAACAATGTTATATAGGTTATTATTGACCGACTTACCAAATGTGCACACTTTCTTCCGATTCACAATACTTATGGATCAAATAAATTAGCTTAGTTGTACATTCATGAAATCGTCCGACTGCACGGAGTACCCAAATCGATCACGTTTGATAGAGATTCAAAATTCACTTCCAGATTTTGGATCAGCCTACATAGAGAACTGGGTATGAGATTGAATTTCAACATGGCTTTTCATCCACAATCAGATGGACAATCAGAAAGAACGATTCAAACACTAGAAGATATGCTGAGAACAGTAGTGTTAGACCGAGGTGAGAAATGGGAAGATATTTTTCCCTTAGTTGAGTTTGCATATAATAATAGTTATCAGTCAACGATTAATATGGCACCCTATGAAGCGTTGTATGGAAGAAAATGCAGATCGCCACTTTATTGGGATGAAGTGGGCGAAAGAAAGATTTTAGGACCAGACCCCGTAGGTGAAATGATTGAGATTGTCCGACAAATTCGACAGAGAATAAAGGAAGCTCAAGATAGACAAAAATCATATGCTAATACACGCCGAACAGAGTTACAGTTTGAAATTGGAGACAATGTTTTTCTAAAGGTTTCTCCATTTAAAGGAATTGTGAGATTCGGCGTGAATGGAAAGTTAAAACCTCGTTTTATAGGCCCTTACGAGATCCTAGAGAAAATAGGCTCGTCAGCTTACAGATTAGCGTTACCTCCAAGTTTTGGAAATGTACATAACGTATTTCACGTTTCTCAATTAAGAAAGTACATCTATGATCCGAAACATGTAATCCAACAAGACAATATTATACTCAGTCAAGATATGAGCTATGAAGAAAAAACCCGAATCTATTTTAGATCGAAAGATACAAGAATTGAGAAATAGATCAATATCAATAGTAAAAGTCTTGTGGAGAGACCATGGATGCGAGGAAGCGACGTGGGAACTTGAGAAAAAGATGAAAGAGAAATATCCAAAACTCTTTAGAGGTAAGCAAATTTCGAGACGAAATTTTTTTTAAGAGAGGCATAATGTAATAGCCCAAATAAAAAGAAAAAAAATAAAATAAAATATATCTTATAGTTTATATATTAAATATTTAGGTATATATATATGAGTATATACGTGAAGTGTAGTAAAGGTAATTAAGAAATATCTCCTAAAATCAAATTTTTTGTTTTTTGTTTTATAATTAGTCATACAACCTCATTAGTCATATTCTTAATTGACACCTCCTACTCTTACTTTGATGACTCCTCAAACCAACTCTTCTCCTCACCCAACACCCTTTCATTCGTTCACTTTACAACCCAGAAAGAGAGACATAACTATTGAATAGCAACTTAGGATTTGAAAGTTGAAAAAGAAGGGAAGTGAAAAAGAAGGTGAAGGTAAATCAAGGAAGTAAATTGGGTACAAGGAACGGGAGGTACTCAGAAGAACCAAAGATAAGGTAGGCTTTCTTATAAGATGGAATTCTCTACACACGAAGTGTGGGTTTTCTCTTGATGTTTGAGATTGATAAATGAAGTTCTTGTTGTTGATTGTCTGACAAAAGGTTTATGTTTTTATATGTTTCCTATCTGTGTTGGTTCGCCAACTTATGTAGCAATCGAATTCGGATCCTAAGCTAGACGAGAAATTCCTAGCAAGGATTAACGTGTACACCAGGTTGACTGTGAGTCGATTGCGACCGGTCTTCGCGTCCGTGGAAGTAGGCCTCCTTCCCGGCGCACCCAGAACATATATGGATTATATAGTCAAAAATGTGAATGGCCGGTCAATTTTATGGAAAATATATAAAATGTATAGTGAGCACAACTATTTCTAATCAAATTGTGTGTCACTGTGTGGCAGTACAATCATATATGTTGAGATGTTAACTATTTGGCATGTGTCTATTGAGTATTTTTATACTCAGCCCTGCATGTTGTTTATCCTAATGTGCAGGTTGAGTGAGAGTTGATGGGGTGGAGGAAGTGTTGGGTTGAATACCGTTTTGTTGTTGATCAAGTTTTAACCTTGAGTACACATCGTCATATGTGTATCTCACATGTATTCCGCTGCAAACACTTTGATAACTAGTAGTTTGTTTTAAGTTATTGAGTACCTCTTTTGCTACTTATAAGCTATACATCTTTTTGTTGTCGACTTCTCTGGATCAATTATGTAAATTAAATTCCTTTTGATCTGTAAATCTCGTATGTTTAATAACTCTTCATTTACAGATAAACTGATTATGCATCGAGAAACCATAACCTTTTATTTTCATTTTAAATTCTCATTTTCAGTAATAGTTCCTCATAAGTTGTTCTTTGATTTAGCGGGCTGTTACATCTTATCCTTGTTGAGCTTTATTGATACTTCTCTACATGCAGTGCTCAAATTCGTTATTCATTTATTTTTATTTTTTTTTTGTTACTCTATAATAACAATAGGAAAAGAAATTTGAATGAGATGGTGTCTACAATGGAGAGAGCATCCTTTTATTTTTCTTATTAAAAAAATGTGTTGAGTTGATTTTTTTAATAATTTTTTTTTTGATTTTATCAATTGAATAAAAGTATATAAATTAAATATGAAATTTATTCAAATGAAAAATAAAGTACATTAATCCATTACATGGATTAGTTCTCAAATCAAATTACTTGTTAATTTTTTATTCAAAACTTTAAAATAAGAGATGAGTTGTTTCGCTCACAATAAAAAAATAAAAATTGAATGAGACATATCTTGAATGGATACATCCTGAAATAGTTAAAACATATCCATTTGTATATAATTACACGAGTTTACCGCATGTAATAAAAAAGAAAGAAAAAAAAAGAAGAAAATGTTGAAGGGGGAGTCAATAAAAGTTTTTAACTTTTTTTATATTTTTATTTTTGATATGACTCAGTTATAATATAGAACAACTCAAAGATGAATGTGAGTCAATAATAGTTTCTAACTTTTTTAAAAAATTTATTACATTAAAATTAAATTATATAATCGCGTCACAGATGATTTAAATTCAGAATGTATTATCTTGGATATTAACACACTACCACTAATTTAACACGATAAATTTTGTACCATTACCATAATATAGTACTTCATTCGTCCACTAAGCATGACATCTTTTTTTTCCGGACGATTATTAAGAAGAGTGTATAAAGTAGTATAAGAATGATAAAGTGGTAAGGTCAGACCTTTTTGAAAAGATAATTTTTACTATTTTTGCAATTGTTGAAAAATTGATTTTGAACTTGTAGGGTTCTTAATTAATTTGGCCATTGTATATTTAATTCTTCTAGAATTAAATGGTTAAAAATTATTCTACATTTCGAGTAGATAATTGTAGCATTTTGTATTTCTCAAAATCGATTTTCAATGAGTGAGAAATAATATGCTAATGTGTTGAATTTGAACTTGAGATTGTTTAATTGTTATTTGTTCTTTAGTGAACTAAGATTGGGCCCTTTAAAAGGGAAAAACAATTTTAACCCAATTGGATTGGGTGGGTTATTGTTTGATCCACTTTATACACGTAAATATATGTATATGGGTTTGGAATGTGACAAGTCCATGTGTATTCATGCACATTAAGGAACTTTTGGCCTTCTGTTTTCCTATTTATTTGGTTTAAATGCCTTAAACAATTATGAGGCCTTAGTGCTCGTAATTGTAGCAAACCAAAGGATGTTGTAACAGATTGAGCATTGAGTGATGTGACAGACTAAATCCCCTCATGGTGGCTATATAAAGGGAGCATTAGAACGAGAGCTATATCATCACAAGGTTTCTTGCTCTCTTTTATCATCTCTAGATATTAGTCTCCACATTAGTTTTTAGCAATTTCATAGTTTGTTCGGTTCTCTATCTCGTCAAGTTCACTGGGGTCCTTTCGGATTTCGGTGCTGATTTCGTTTGGGACGTAGTCGTTTTATCTTTAGGGACGATACGCCGGACCGTAAGCACTAGCCAGGGCGTATCTCGTCTTGCGGAAAGAGGACTTTTCTCGACTCCACTTTACCGTTTTATTATTGTATCTCCAAGCATTGTAATCTCCGGTTCTCGATTTATTAATAAAATTATTATTTTATTATTACATTCGCAAGACGAGATACCGACTTTTCTTTGGAGATGTCGACCTCGTCAAATACCGCCGCCGCTGCCTCGACTGCTGCCGCCACGTCCGCCGCTACCACTACTCTGATCGGTGGCTCCGCTGCTGCCAATACCTCTACCGTGACTAACATGTCTGTGATGGCTCCTCTTTCGAGGGCTCTGCCTCAAGGGGAGAAACCCGAGAAGTTTGCGGGTGTAGACTTCAAGAGGTAGCATCAAAAGATGTTGTTCTACCTAACAACATTGGGGCTTGCCAACTTCTTAAGTGAGGATGCTCCGGCTGTACCGGAGGATGCGGACTTTAACGTTCGTGCTGCCTCTGATGTCTGGCATCAAGGCGACTTCCTTGCGAAGAACTACGTGTTAAACGGGTTAGAGGATACTCTCTACTCGGTTTATGCCGGTGTGAAAACGGCAAAAGAGCTGTGGGATGCTCTTGAGAAGTACCGTGTCAAGGATGCGGAAACGAAAAAGTTTCTTATAGCCAACTTTTTGGGCTTCAAAATGATTGATTCTCGATCCGTGATGGAGCAAGTGCAAGAATTGCAAACTCTTTTGCACGACATACAAGCAGAGCAAATGGCTTTGCCGACTCCATTCGTGGTTGCTGCCTTGATCGAGAAGCTTCCACCGAGTTGGAAGGACTTCAAGAACTATCTTACTCATAAAAAGAGTGAGATAGAGATTGAAGATCTTATTGTCAAACTTCGAATCGAAGAAGACAGTAGGAGACATGATCCAAGATTCAAACTTGGAGACGAGGCGAAAGCCAACTTGATGGAGCGTGGCGAGAACTCCAAAAAGCGTGGCCGTCCTATTGCTAAAGGCAAGGGAAAAATTTTTGCGCGAAAATTTGAAGGCACATGCTTCAATTGCGACAAGCCGGGCCACATGGCGAAGGACTGCACTAGACCAAAAAAGAAAAAGAAGGCAACTAAGCGGTATGCCCACGCGGTCGAGAAAGACAAGTGGGACGAGGATGACTTGGCCGCCGTGGTTTCTGAAGTCAACCACGTTGACAATCCGCGTGCCTGGTTTATCGACACGGGAGCTACCGTTCATGTGTGCTCGGATTGAACTATTTTTTTGACGTATCAAGCTGTTGAGGGAAAGAAGCTTCACATGGGCAATCAAGACTCGTCTGATATTTTCGGAGTTGGTGATTGCGTGCTCAAACCGACATCTGGTCAAGAGCTTAGGTTGAAGGATGTGCTGCATGTCCCAGACATCCGAAAGAATCTAGTGTCAGGTTCTATTCTTTTTAATAAGGGCTTTAGGCTCGTGTTTGAATCTGACAAGTTTGTTCTATCTAAGTTTAGTACTTTTCTTAGAAATGGTTTTCTTTCCAATGGTCTGTTTAAGCTGAATGTAATGGCAGTTCGCCGTGTACCGAAACTTGAGAATAATGAGAATGTTTCAACTTCCTCTTACTTGCTTGAGTGCTCTGATTTATGACATTGTAGATTAGGACATGTTAATCTAAATGCGATAAAAAGATTAGTAAATTTAGATTTACTAAAAGTTGGTGAATTTAATTCACAAGGGAAATGTGAAATTTGTGTTGAAGCCAAAATGGCTAAACTACCATTTCACTCGGTTGAGAGGAACACTGAACCTCTATGTTTAATTCACACGAATGTGTGTGATTTAAAATTTGTGCAAACTAGAGGTGGTAAAAAGTATCTTATTACTTTTATTGATGATTGCACACGATATTATTATCTTTAACTTCTAAGAAGTAAAGATGAAGCGATTGAAGTTTTCAAAAACTTCAAATCGGAGGCTGAAAATCAACTTGATCGTAAGATTAAGGTTGTGAGAAGTGATAGAGGAGGGGAGTATGTTGCACCATTTGAGGATTTATGCAACGCAAGTGGCATAATTCATCAAACTACAGCCCCATATTCACCTCAGTCTAACGGGGTTGCCGAACGCAAAAATCGTACTCTTAAGGAGATGATGAATTCTCTGTTGATTAGTTCGGGATTACCCCAGAACATGTGGGGGGAAGCTGTCTTGACGGCAAATTATATCTTGAATAAGATTCCACTTAAAGGTAAGGATGTAACTCCCTACGAGATGTGGAAAGGACGCAAGTCATCGTACAAATACCTCAAAGTGTGGGGGGTGTTTGGCTAAAGTTCAAGTGCGTTTACCGAAAAAAGTTACAATTGACCCTAAAACAGTTGATTGTATCTTTATCGGTTATGCACTTAACAGTAGCGCGTACCGTTTTCTTGTTCACCGCTCGGAGGTTTCTGACATGAAAGAAGGTACAACGATTGAATTTAGAAATGTTATATTCTTTGAGAATATATACCCTTATAAGAATAAAGAAAGTGAAATAGTTGTAAATAGCTCTGCTAAAAGAACTGTTGAACAGGCTACGAGTTCTCATCCGGTTGATGATGAACCGAGACGTAGCAAAAGAGGTAGAATTGCCAAAGATTTTGGTCCTGATTACATCACGTTTATGTTGGATGAAGAACCAAAGTCAATTAGTGATGCTCTCTCAGGCCCAAATGCTGCATTCTGGCAAGAGGCTGTCAATAGTGAAATTGAATCTATAATGGAAAACCATACGTGGGTGTTGACCGATCTCCCGGAAGGTCATAAACCGTTGGGTTGTAAATTGATCCTTAAAAGGAAATTTAAACCTGACGGCACTATTGACAAGTTTAAGGCTAGACTTGTAGTCAAAGGCTTTAAACAAAATGAAGTGTATGATTTCTTTGACACATATTCACCAGTGACAAGAATTACATCTATTCGTGTGCTTTTCGCGATTGTTGTCTTGCACAATCTTGAGATTCACCAAATGGATGTTAAGACTGCATTTTTAAATGGTGAACTGAAAGATGAGATTTACATGGAACAACCCGAGGGGTTTGTTGCACCGAGTCAAGAGAAGAAGGTGTGCAAATTGGTTCGTTCCTTGTATGGTTTGAAACAAGCGCCTTTACAGTGGCACTTGAGATTTGATGAAGTAATGTTGTCAAATGGTTTCAAAATCAACGAGTGTGATAAATGTGTTTACATTAAAGGCTCACCTAACTTCTTTGTTATTGTGTGTCTTTATGACGACATGCTGATTATGGGTAGTAATAATCAGATTATTGTTGATACGAAATGAATGTTAAAAAGAAATTTAAAAATGGTTGATTTGGGGTTGGCGGATGTGATTCTTGGTATAAGAACTTTAAGAACATACGATGGAATTGCTTTAACACAATCTCACTATGTTGAGAAAGTGCTAAAGAAATTCAATGCATTTGATAGCCTGCCAGCTAAGACCCCTTTAGATCTCAACGTACACTTGAGTAAGAATAAGGGTGATCATGTTTCTCAAGAAGAATATGCTAGAGTTATAGGTAGTTTGATGTATATCACAAATTGCACTAGACCGGATCTAGCGTGTTTTGTGAATAAGTTGAGCAAGTTCACGAGTAATCCAAGCAAGGAACATTGGAAAGCTCTGACGAGTGTTTTGAGATACTTAAAGTATACTCTTAACTTTGGTTTGCATTACACGAGATATCCCCCTGTCCTTGAAGGATATTGTGATGCAAATTGGATATCTGACTCGAGAGATTCATTTTCTACGAGTGGATATGTTTTCGTTGTGGGGAGTGGTGCTGTTTCTTGGAAATCAACGAAACAGACGTATATAGCTCGATCCACCATGGAATCTGAATTTATAGCTTTGGATAAAGCTGGAGAAGAAGCAGAGTGGCTTCGTAATTTCCTAGATGATATTCCATGTTGGAAGAAACATGTGTCGTCAGTGATGATACACTGTGATAGCCAATTTGTTATCGGACGAGCACATAATGGGCTGTACAATGGTAAATCTCGACACATTCGGCGTCGTCACAATACCGTTAGAGAGTTGATCACGAGTGGTGTTATCTCAGTTGATTATGTAAGATCAATAGATAACATAGCGGATCCGTTAACAAAAGGCTTGAATCATGATCAAATGGTTAAATTACTAGAAGGAATGGGATTAAAATCCACATCTTAAGGATGAGTATAATGGTAACCCAACCATGATGACTGGAGATCCCAAGAACTTGGTTTAATGGGAAAACTAAGTTATATGAATCCGTGTTGTAACACTCGGCCCTTCCCTAGAAAGCAAATGAGTGTTGAAAGCTTGCAATGTGGTGAGGATAAGTCTTTTGACTTTTAATGATTCTTGGTAAAGGAGTATAGCAAGATACTCGATAAAAGTCACCTATATAAGTGAGAAGTGGGGCCGCTTCATGTGATTAGTCACTTCCATGACCGAAACGGACCCAAACGTGAGAACTGACGAGGTCGAGGTGATATTGTGTTAATACTATTAACTCGGTATACACTAAGGAGGAATAGTTCAAGGCATCGCGTCCACTAGTCCGCTGGTATGCCCGATGGTGTTAACTATGGAAGGTTCAAAACCACAAGTTACCTTTTCAAATGCGGTATTGCCTCACGAGAATTGAGCTTGTGTCTGCATTCATGCATATGCATTTCCACTCATGTGGGGGATTGTTGGAAAATTGATTTTGAACTTGTAGGGTTCTTAATTAATTTGGCCGTTGTATATTTAATTCTTCTAGAATTAAATGGTTGAAAATTATTCTACATTTCGAGTAGATAATTGTAGCATTTTGTATTTCTCAAAATCGATTTTCAATGAGTGAGAAATAATATGCTAATGTGTTGAATTTGAACATGAGATTGTTTAATTGTTATTAGTTCTTTAGTGAACTAAGATTGGGCCCTTTAAAAGGGAAAAACAATTTTAACCCAATTGGATTGGGTGGGTTATTGTTTGATCCACTTTATACACGTAAATATGTGTATATGGGTTTGGAATGTGACAAGTCCATGTGTATTCATACACATGAAGGAACTTTTGGCCATCTGTTTTCCTATTTATTTGGTTTAAATGCCTTAAACAATTATGAGGCCTTAGTGCTCGTAATTGTAGCAAACCAAAGGATGTTGTAACAGATTGATCATTGAGTGATGTGACGGACTAAATCCCCTCATGGTGGCTATATAAAAGGAGCATTAGAACGAGAGTTATATCATCACAAGCTTTCTTGCTCTCTTTTATCATCTCTAGATATTAGTCTCCATATTAGTTTTTAGCAATTTCATAGTTTGTTCGGTTCTCTATCTCGTCTTCATTGGGGCCCTTTCGAATTTCGGTGCTGATTTCATTAGGGACGTAATCGTTTTATCTTTGGGGACGATACGCCGAACCGTGAGCACTAGCCGGGGCGTATCTCGTCTTGTTGAAAGAGGACTTTCCTCGACTCGACTTTTCCGTTTTATTATTATATTTCCAAGCATTGTAATCTCCGGTTCTCGATTTATTAATAAAATTATTATTTTATTATTACAGTAATGTGCTATTTTTGATGGAATGTCACAATAAGGGAAATGTGTCATGTTTAGTGGGACGAAAAGCAGTATTATTATGTAACTAGTAAAATATTAAACCGGAAGAAATAAATAAAATGCGATGAAAAATTGAGGAAAAGTTGTAGCAGTAAATAGAAAGAAGGTGTGTATATAAGATATTATAAAAATGAATGTTGATGAATAATGGATGATGAGGCAATTGAAAGTGAGCATATTACAAGTTACAACGTTACATATTAGAAGGTCCCACCACACTTATTAAACGCTGCAACCGGTTTTGTCCTTTGCACCGGTCGTTTTCTCATGTCTTTATCCAAATTTAATGTTAATGATTCTTGTCTAACATTTTCTTTTCTAATTTATATTCTACTTTCACGTAGTAATAAATGAAATTATATAATAAGATATCTCTCTTATGTATATATGCTTGACCTAGCATGCCATGTACATGAATATGTTAGGTGTCTCGATAATAATGACTTGTTTTCAAAAACGAAATATTTAACTTTTGAAAAGGTAGTTAACTTTATTGAAGTCCATCACTTTTCTTGTTTTCTAATATGGGTCTCATTTCAAAACTCTAGACTAAAATAATTGCATTCTTTCTATTTTACTCTTATTTTATAATCTCTAAGTCCATTAGAATTTGTGATGTTTGACCAAATTTGAGAGTTTTTAGTGACTATTGGGGTGAATCCTAATAGGACATATTGAGTAATATTTGTTATAATTTGAAAATAAAGTGTGTGAATAGACTAAAGACGAATGAAATAAATTTATAAGGTTGCACACTAATTTATATATTTTATTGATATGTGTAATTCAATACATGTATTAATAAATAAATAATAAGGAAATAAAGAAGCGAGAGAGTAGAGAATGAGTTTATCATTATTTGTGGCAGCATATACAACCATTGTCTTCAATGATATATATAATTCGTAAAGCACGCTGACTGGGTTAAACTTCCTCCAACATTTATTAATATATAAAAGAAGTTTTTTTTTAAATATAATTATATTAGGAAGCTAAAGTTTTATATTTTAAATATAGAATATTATTATTATTATTATTATTATTATTATTCTTATTATTATTATTATTATTCATTCACACACAACAACGCTTCACTAATTTGAAATGATTAATAATTATATGAAAAATATATATTAAGGGGTAATGTATCATCCTTGAATAGCCAACAAGCACAAAACTTGTCCAAATTTCAATTTCGCATCGAAATTAATGACATACATTAATGTTTGGACTAAAAGAATGGGTTGGTTGTTGTTTTGATCATTAAAAAGGGGAAAATGTATAAAATTATCTTGTATTTTTGAAAATACGCATCAAATATTCTTGTGTTTATTAAATAGTATGATATACCCTTCCCTCAAGTCAAGACAAAAAAAAAGTCTTCACGAAATACACTTCCTCAAGTCAAGACAAAAAAAAGCATTGCCAATAATTGTGTTTGTTAAATTATAATATAATTATATACATTAAATTGGATTAAAACACATTCTTTCAACACATAAGTGAGTCATTATCTACTTTCTCTCACAAAGCATACCTTTCAACAACAATCTCCCGTTATTCACCCATTCGAGAGAAATAAACATTATTTAGAAAATTAAAATCAAATTCAAGCAACACCATTAAACATGTCTGTTGTCAAATTATATTAAACAAAAAATTGTAAAATTTATAACTCAAGTTCAGAAATTGAGAAGAAGTTTGGAGTTTTGAGAACTATACCTTTTTGTGAATCGTTTTGGTAACTATAGAAATCCAAGTGAGCAAGACAACTAGAAATTCAAAAGAAGTGGCGCCACTTTTTAAAAGTAATCTCAATGTGAGAAGTAGGAATCGAGAAATTATAAAGAGGAGAATACGATGTTAATGGTAAATCTCTAATTTGAGAATAGGTTGTTAAATAAGAACATATAAGAAGGGTAAATAGATAATTTTATTAGTATTTTAACAGTGTTAATAGAGATATTTGACGATCTTGGGTAAATAAAGAAGTGTAAAAGATTTTTAAGAACACACGGCTATATACCCATGTTGCTATTTTATAAACACAAGAATATTGATGCATATTTCAAAAAGTTTGATGTATTTTTCCCTTATTAAAAATGATATAATATAGTTGTGAATAGTGAATATACAGCAGCGGTGGCGATGGCATTATATTGGTGGCAGTGCCGCCCCATCTGTTTTGTTTTGTTTGTGCAGCAACGACACGACAGCATCGTCCTTCAATCTGTAAAATACTGTGTGTAGTCTCTAGTTTTTAATTGCATTGGATTGGATTGGTTGCCTCAACTCAATCTCTCACTGTTTAAGTCCCACATCTACTGTTTGCATCTTACTAAATCCTCTATGCTGTGATCACCTTTTGCCCCTACCTACCTGCCTATATTTGAGAATTCATTTTTCCAAACCCAATATATTCTACCTATATATATTCTAGTTTACAATATTTTTTAGATTAATAGAGTACATAGTTGATAGTTATGGATAATTTTCAAGGATTAATTAAAATATATAGCCATACGATTAATAAATGTGCCGAGACTGCAATTGATATAGACAGAAAAAGATAAGAGGAATGATATTTAATTCTAATTTAGAAGACATTGAAAGTTGGACTATTATGTAGGCATAATCTTAGAGAATTTGGCCAATTTTTTTGGGAGAATGACTCACGTGTATCGTATTATAATATTGGGTGAGATGTGTATTATTTGTTGTGTGCATATTTATATTTATATGTATGTTTAAAAGGTGGACGCAAAGTAAGTAAGTTGGCAATTAATTTCCAAATTTATATATCGGTACTTGTCACCAATCATACAATTATATCACATAATTTTTTTATCTTTTTTATTCTTCTCTTTTTCTGGGCTCATCCTACTTTTATATTGGCCTCGTCTATGCCTAATATTTTTCCTCTTTTACCCCTGGTGGAAATCTAACTTTTTTCTTCTTTCAATTTAATCATTCTTCCCCCAAAACACGAGATGCAAATATTAGATAGTCAATTAACAAGATAAAGTAGGGCACAACTCAAAATGGAGTAATATAATTCTAGAAAAAGATAAAATAGAGAATTTAGCACACCCACTTGCCGTCATACAAATCATCAACTAAAATTGAATCTTAATTTATATGGAACAACAATATTAACATTTAAACCCTGCTTGGATACACAACACGCACACACATAATAGATGGTATATGATTTGACATAGGTAGCTAGGGTTAAAATATATGGGAAATTTTTAAGTAGTATGATTTGTTGGTTACGTGAATACTGCACTCGTTCTATTTCAATCATTGTTCTTAAAGTCGTTAACCGCTGAAAGTGTACCTTAACATCTTTTAGAATGTTGTGTCTAATGTTGTCCAAACACGAACCTACCCCAATAAAGAGACCTCACACACAATATAATAAATGCAGCGGATTAAACAACGAAATACATCAACTCTCAAAAGTTGTATACAGAACAAATACATCAACTCTCAAAAGTTGTATACACAAAACTAAGAGGCTACTCGAAATGTTATCTTGTTATATTGCATAACACTCGTAGAGATTCAAACCTCTTAAAGATATGTCACATTTTTGCTTCAGGTCTGGTCCACCTCTTCCAGATATCAACCTCATATATATAGGGCTTGATGGGATTATGGGTTCTAGAAAATCATGGATGACTTTGTGGAAATAGTTGGAGTGAAAAGTGGAATGCAATTAACAACCTTATTCAACTCACCACCTTTGCACATTTAGAGGAACCAAACGTCCATTTCTTCCTCCAACTCTCTCAGAAGAGCTTATAAGATGTCATACCCTAAGAGCTTATAAGTTGTCAAAGTGTTTGAATAAATGAACTTATAAGCTATTTAAATAATGGCCAAAAATGACATTACTCATTTTGTAAAAACTCTATTTTTTTAATAATTGTAATAATAAAATATTGTATGGTTATTTGTGTAATTCTATTGTAGCTTATAAGTTCATGTCAAAATAAGTTGGGTGAAAGTACTTATTTTTTGAACAGATTATAAGCTCCAAGAGCTTATTTTTACAACTTATAAACTCTTAAGGAGCTTAATTTGCCAAACACTTTTAAGGAGTTTATAATCTCTTAAACAGCTTAAGCTATTTGTATAAGCTCAGTCAAACACTCTTAAGTCTTTTTTACAAAAGTAAGTGAAGAAATGCAAAACACTATATGATAAACATAAATATATATAGTTAAAATAACTCTATCAATCGCTAATCAGACTATGGAGGGTGACTAGCACTTAGGCTCTTAGGTGGGAACATAGGCAAGACCTACGCGGATCGAATTATAATAGTTATTTTTTAAGATTTTTGCACCACAAAAAAATATACATTATTCATAATTTTATATTCTAATACGTAATAAAAAGTTAGAAATACATAATAAGTAAAATATAATATCCCCTTGCTAATCCGATCCGTCTCGCCCGAGCAACCAACTAGACCGATTATCCCACATAAATAGTCAAGTTCCGACTAGAGCCTAGACGGCCTAAGAAGCCTAGACTGCTGCCTAGATCGACTTTTAGAACATTAATTTCAATAAAGGCATGCTATCATTTGATCCTATTAGTAGTCACTTTAAACAACCTTCTTTTTTCTTCATATCTCCCACTTTTTGCCATACTTTCAACGGATGCAAATGTATGGCTTTCCATTATATATATGCACAAAAACACCCTAGTCTTTTCTTTTCTTACTCCACAATCAAACTTTGCCATTGCATATATATTATATACCTAGCTATCTTAAATAAATAACTTTATACATACATACATATATATATATATATAGTCACAAAATTTGATTGTTTAAGCAATAATAATGTCATCATAACGTTAGGAAACCTAACTTCAGGCCCGGAGGTGGGGCAAATTAAGGCTTATACCCCCAAAATTTGAGGGACCCCAAATATTTTAAGAAAAAAAAATATATTATTTCTGTAAAAAAATAATTATTTTTACTAATTTACAATACGTAAAATATAATTTTTAATGCTTTCTTATATTTTTGACTTTTTCTTCCTCTTAATCTTAAATCGAATAAATACTCAATATTTCAAGCTATATTATGAATTTATTTTTTTAAAGAATGTATAAAATGGTCAATGTAAAAAAAAGATATTTAGTGACAAAAGTATTAATAAAGAAAGATATACTCTCACTAATTGTGAAAAAATAATTTTTGTGAAAGTAAAAGTTATAGTTAAAAGTTCAAATTTCATCACTGATAACTTTTAATGACAATTTTGTTTGTCCGTCATCACCTTTTATTATTATTTCTCTTGTTAAATGTCAATGACGGTGTAGTGTAATTTTTACTCTCATAAAACCATGTTTTCTTGTAGTGATATAGTGGTTTGTTTTATATATTTTAGATGTATATATTTTTAACATCTACCTTATTTAATTGACTAAATTATAAATAATTATTCTCTTCGTTCACTAAATTAAGTTGGCTTGTTCTAATTAAATATGTGAAATTTTTTTAATTAAAACATAAGAATTGAAGGAGTATTATACTTTGATTGAATTTGAGTTAGTTTGTTGATAAATAATTTTCTTCTCAAAATTTTATTTCTTAACAATTAATGATTATTTTAAAAAATTTGCTTAGTAAATAGTTAATTACAAAATCATATAATACGAGTAGTGTTTTAACGCGTCACATAAAAATATAAAAAATAATCCTTTTTTTTTTTTTTTATCTTTTTGCCTAAAGCCCGGAATAGTCAGAATGGACCCTTGCCTAACTTTACACATGATGAAGCTCAAATTTCACATATTTACGTTTATGTTTACGTGATTTGGTTGCAAAAAATATTAGTATATTGAAGGGTAGTAGAAAATGTATGATATTTAAGGTTCGTATCAGTTTTGAGTTCATTTACACAGTTCTTAAAATTTGTTGTATAATAAGTAAAAAGTGTTATCTATTATTGATCCAAACTTTATAATGTACATTATATTACAAAAAGGGCAAACGTTATGAAAATATATCCAAAAAATTAAATGACAAACTAGATTTAACTATACTCATATTTTGGATCGAAATACTCAGTAATAAATTTATAACTCCATTATATTCTACAGTGACTTTGGTCCAGATCAATTTGACCCGACTCTGTAAAAGAGGAATAAAAACTAGCTAGCAATTGTAAAAAAATAAATTATAGTCCAAAATTTTTCGAAAAGTAAATTGTAGTTCTTTTTAATACGAATATATAAATTCAAATCATATATATCATTTATACCTTGTACGAAGGTTATAATTCATATCACTTCTACTAATAAATGGCTAAATTTTAATTTTTCAATAACTTATAAGTTGTTTTTTAAACGTTTTTTTTTTATACTATTTGTAGGTATTAACATTTTCCAAAATCTCTCTCTTCATATATATTGCATTTAAAATGCAATTATAACAATATGTAAAGTACGGCTACTCATACTCTATAGTGAGAATAATTGCTCAAAATGATTCAAATTGGACAAGAATCCTTTTGGTAAATCATGATTGATAATCTATGAAACCAACCCTTATTTCAGCAATGAAGCCATTTCTATTATTACATGCAGAATGCACGTGATTCAAAAAAATATATATAGCCACACATATAACAAGTTTTTAGCCAAATCTCCTTTATATATATATATATATATATGTATATACTGACCGTTTAAATCTTAGTTATTCATATTTTTCCCACTCTAATATAAGCAATTGATACAGTTAGGGTACACAACTATATGTTAATTGTATAGTAATAAAGTAATAGAATAATAATTTTATAAAGAAAAAACCAATAAAAAGGAAACATTACTCAAAATCAGCTATAAATACGAGCCTCCTGAAACAGCTCCATTCCATTTTCTGCAACTCTTTTTACTCACAACTAACGTTTTGTAACAGTGAATTTTTGACTGGGAGAAAACCACTTCTTCCTCTTTACCTTTACCCCACTCCCATATCTACAGTTCTTTCTTGGCAGGTTAGAAATTAATCTAAAGAAAATAATATATTTGCAGTAATTCATAAGGAAAAAAATCTTGCTTGGCTAATTTAGGATGCTGCTAAAACTCAGGTAGTGTTGATCTTGATCAGTATTTGTTTCCTTTTTTTTGTTCTTGGTGTTGTTTCAGCTTTTTCATCTATGGAGTTCCCTAATCAAGAATCTGAGTCATCAAATTCCTTGAGAAAAAATGGGAGGGGGAAAATTCAGATCAAGAGAATTGAGAACACCACAAATCGGCAAGTGACCTTCTGCAAGCGCAGAAATGGGCTTCTGAAGAAGGCCTATGAGCTCTCCGTGCTGTGTGATGCCGAAGTTGCCCTCGTCGTCTTCTCCAGTCGAGGAAGGCTCTATGAATATGCAAACAACAGGTGTGTGTTTGTGTTCTGTGTGTCTGTGTGTGTTGTTCTTTGATCTTAACCAGATCCCATATGATTATCCTGTCTTCAACTAGTTTGTGTGTGTGTGTGTGTGTGTTTTGTTCTTTGATTTGCTCCTCTAAATCTTGTGATCTAGTTTTGTGTGCAAAGATCAGAACTCAGAAGGCTTTGTTTGGGAGTGTCTCGTTCTTCGATTTTCACTTCTACATCCCATGATCTATTTAGATTTGTCTGAAAAAGAGTTAATCTTTTCATTTTGCTTTCCTCTTTGTTATGTCTGCTAAAGTGTGTTTTTCATATTCTTGGCTTGAATTTGAGGCATGATTTTGTGCAGTTGAGCTACTTTATATATCTTATTTTAAATTAATTTACAAGAAGTTTATTTATAGTTATATTTGTCTCTCTTGCTTTAATTTGTTTGCTGTTTGTGAAGAGAGTTTTGTGTCTTGTTTTTTCACAATGAATTTTGCTTAGATCTGCCTTATTTTGTTAAAGATAGGAGTGATTTGCTCACACTTTCTATGAAATCTTGAAAATCACCTCTCTTTTGTATGGTTAATTCTCTCTCTGAACACCACATGTCATCTGTCAGCCCAAGAAACGCTGCTCGAAGCTCAAAGTCTGAAATATACATGAAAGAAAATATTAATTTAACCTAAAACTAAAAGGGTTGAAGAAAACTTTAAAATGGCACAAGCCTAAAATCTCATCAAGATCTCATTCTTTTGAGGTAAAACTCATCGAGATTTCATTTTGAGTTGTCCAAAAAGCAATTTTGAAGAGATGGGCATATTCTTACACCATTTAGTGATGATGTAAGATTAGGGCATGGTACTTGGTACAGCACTATGGTTAGGGTTTGAAGGCCTAAAATAATGCTTCTTAATCTTAGGTCATGTCAGTGCCCATAATTTAATATTTAAAAAAAGAAAAGAAAAATGTAGTGAATTGAATAGGGCTTGTCATAAAGTCACTTTCTTGGGGTTTTCTCTTCCATGGCCCCTTTTTATCCTCAAAGGTGAAATCTATGCCGTTTCTATTTTGCTAAAAATTTCTCCACTAAGATTTCTTTCTCCCACTCAAAAAAAACCTATTTACTTTTCCAATCTTGAAAAAGAGGCCTGTGATCAATTACAGATGTGGGAAGCATGAAAAGAAGTACAGCTAAGCATACTACTCTTCTCTCTCAATCTCAACTCATCACTTAATTTAGGTTTGTATTAAAATCAATAAATGAAATGATAATAAATAAAGCATACAAAATGTTGCATAAACTTGGCTGCTCTGAGAATAGAGCAGCTTTTGCTCATAACAATCAATAAGGGTGCAAAACGGCTGCTCTCTCTGCACCTGTACAAACCCTCAACGTGAAGGGAGATTTAATTCTTCACACACACATATATTTATTTTATTAGGAGATAAACCTTTTATTTTATTTTATTTGATTTAAGTAGATGGAGATTCTATGTATAGTATATGCAAAATGGTGCACAAACATTTGTGGGAGAAGTTACATTTTTTATTGAACAGAAGTCATAGGTAGTAGAACTATTAAGGGTGAAGGGGGCCGGGTAATACACAGAGGGCAAAGTAAACTTTATCCTTCAGTAGTACAGTATTAACCAAGGGGTAGAGAGACACGTGGCGAGTTTTGAAGATATAGAAGCTGTAGCCAATCATATTTATGGGATCTAGAGCCGACGTGGCAGTGAGCAGCCAATCGAGTGTCGAGGAAATTAAGGTTACTGACTAGAAATGGATGTATGTGTTTTCAAACTGTGATGTTTCTGTGTAAAGACTACTCAGAAGCTACTGCTACAACTTTTGTGTGTTAATAATAATAATAGTCATCATCATTTTATTTTTATGGGGGGCATTATTATGCGGGCAACCTTTTTTTCTCTTTTACCCATGAAAATGAAATGAAATCAAAGGTATAGATATAGGTATAGGGTAATTGCTCATGAGTCATGTCATTCTTTATTCTACATCTTATGCTGCCACTTTTTTCTCTTTATCTGTCTAATATATAATATATCACCTTATAGGAGTTTGTATAATTAATTGAATTATAAGTAGGTTGAGTTTGAAAAATTAAGTGCAGTGCAATATTTATATAATTGGTTTGTCATGTATTTTTATGCACTCATTAATATAAGCATGATTGTCTTAATAATGTTAAGAATTTTGGGAAATTTCATTGAAATGGCTGGCCATGTAGTTAGTTTGATTATTTTATATGTCAATTTGTTTATATATATATATATATATATATGTTTTTATCTTGTTATTTGTGCAGTGTTAGGGCAACTATTGATAGGTACAAGAAAGCTACTATTGACTCCTCCAACACTATGTCCACCTCTGAAGCTAACACTCAGGCACGTTATATATTGTCCTCTCTCTCTTTTCTTTTTCTTCTTCTTAATTAAAACCAATATTGATATTTAATTTATATGCATGCATTTAAATGGTTATGAACTTGATAGCAGCAAAATTATGTCTCTGATATACTGATAAGACATCTATTTCAATTCCATATGGATTATGTTAAATGGTGGCAATTTGCTACTGCAAGTCTAGTTTTTTTTTCCCCAATGAAAATTTCATGCATCAAGAAAAGGCAAATGAAGTAAACTTGGGTAATTGGGTTTAATTAGTACATTCCTAATATTATTGAAAACTTGTTTTCTTTCTATTTTTGAAAAAGCGTAAGATTGATTCTGCATACATAGGTATATATATAGTATCTGCTCAAACACACTTCCCCATGCATGTTGCATGCAGAGGTACAATTGAGAGACGTATATTAAGAAATTAATATAGTTTAAAACAGAACAGATTCTTAATTAATGAAAATTATAACTTTGGTAAATCTAAAAGGATCAGAGAATGGGTTTTTTTTTCTTTTTCTTTTCATGATCATAAGTAAACTAAGTTATTTATTCAATTAGTCTCTTTTAACAAATTAAATGCTATTTACAAATTATAATGAATAAAGCTATAAGATCTTGGATGTCATCTTTAATTATATTTTTACGTGATATTTTTTACTTGTTTTTTCTTTAAGTGTTCATTTAAACAAATAAAAGAAAATTATTAACTGCAATAGTTAATTACCAAATTATTTTCATCATAATTCTCAAAATATTAATTGAGATTCTATTTATAATGTACTTAACCAGTTCTACCAGCAAGAAGCAAGCAAGCTCCGCAGGCTTATAAGAGAGCTTCAGAATTCAAACAGGTTACAATTAAGATTTCATTTTAATTCTTTCATGCTCATGCATGCAATAAATATTTTCGTTAGAGAACTCGTGATCTTTGATAATCTGCAGACAACTTCTTGGAGATGGTGTTGGCAGTATGGCATTGAAGGATCTTAAGAATACAGAAACCAAAGTTGAGAAAGCCATTGCCAAAATTCGTGCCAAGAAGGTATATAAATAAATAAATAATCCATTTTTTAATAATGATGTTTGTCTTTGCATGATATTTGAGACTCACAATATTCTTGAATTAATTAATTGATGTAGAATGAGTTGCTGTTTGCTGAAATAGAGCTCATGCAGAAGAGGGTCAGTACTCCTCTCTCTCTCTCTCTCATGTATATACATTGTAATTTTTAAAATAAAATATTAAAGGATATTGATGCTTAGCAGGAGGTGGAGCTGCATAATGCAAACATGTACCTTCGAGCTAAGGTAGTAAGTAGTGGCTGCATTCATATCATACATTCACATATATATTCAAAATTAGTGTTGAAACTAGTAATAGAAGTGGAAAAGTGATGATGAGAGTGATTAAAACATGAAGCAGATAGGAGAGAACGAGAGAGCACATGAGCAGCAAATGAACATGATGAGTTGTGCAGAATACGAACATGAGCAGCAGCCTCCGACCATGAGTTCACATAGCTATGATGTAAGAAACTTCCTACCTGTCAACCTCCTCCAACCTGATCATGACCACCACTACTCTTGCCAGGATCAAACTCCGCTGCAGCTAGTGTAAGATCATTTTTATTATGTTTGATATTTCAATGTTGCATGATCAGATTCTTGAACTTTTACATTTTGGTGGAGTTGAGTACTTGAACTTTCATTTGGTTAATTAGTTGACTCTCTGAACTTTCTTGTTGTGTTATAATTAGGTTCTTGGTTAACTTTTGTTTGATTTAACCGTGTTCTTAGTACTGAGTACTATATATAGTATAATTTATTATACTCGTATACTTGCAAGAATTAATTTGTGAAGTTTTAATATGTTAATGACTATATATATATCGATCCTTGCATGTTTGTGGTTGCAGTTAACAAGAAGAAAAGCTTGGCCTTGGGTTTATAATAAAGAAAGGATTTGGCATGATGAATACCAGAAATGCATGCATGCATGGACTATATATATATGAAGAAATATTATTTGTATTCCAATTAATGTATATATGTAGCTAATTGATATGCAGTAAAAATTGATGTATCATCAGTACCCAGCTTGAACAAGACTTTATTTATCTCTAAATCTGCATATACTATCACCTACATACCAGTTTGTCTAGCCAATTGCATTCACGGATGAATTGTCGCTTTTAATCCGAATCAAATCCTCTATTATCTAACCGTATGACATCTTTTGTTGCATTAATACGAGACTGACATGTGGCATGATTAGGATTTAAGATTTAGAGTGTATATATATAAGGAAAAAAAAAAATATATATATATATATATGTGTATTGAATCTTAAAACATTAATTAGGACACATGTCACTCTCATTAATATTAATGCAACACGAGATAATAGAATATCTAAATTTCTTTTAATTTGAAAAAATTAAATAGCTAGTAATTTCTTGCTAATTAATCCATTTTTTTATATTGTTTTCCTAAAATATATACCGGCTATATTTTAACTTATATATGTTGATATATTGATTGGATCAAATAGGTTTACTGTCGATTGAATATCCAAGGAGAAAAACGTTATTATTCCAGCCTTATAACTTATTTATTTTTATGAAAATAGTCGATCTTAGATTGAATTTTCTTAAATCTTTGTTTTTCAATGAATTAAAAAAAAATTAAAAAGTACTACTTAATCTCTAGTTCGATGGCAGTGGAATTTTTAACTTGAGACCTTTTATCTTCATGAGAATAATTATTTTACTATTAAACCATATAAATTAGGACGTGCAACACTTCATGACAAATTAAAATCTCTATTTCATTTAAAGTTCATATTCGATAATGATTTTTTTGATAGTGGAAGTACCACAAAGCACGAGCCAAGATCCACGAAACGAAAATAAAAATAAGAATCAAAAAGAAAAAGATATCGTGAAGTAAATCTATAATTCTTTGCATCATAGGTGTTGCTGGATCTTGAAATCCTAATTGTCATGTTTCTGCTGCATCCAAAAGGGGATGGAGTAAGGGATAACATTTGATTAGGACAAGCAAGTATGAGATGTTCTTTCTATAGAGTGATAAACGGTGGTTTCTTGCCTTTCTGTCGGCGGTCAGGGATTTTCGCCATCATCCACGCTCCACAAACAGAGCAAAAAGTAGAATCTTAAAAGTAGAGTCTTGGTCAGAGCAAGTCATCCTATCAGACATGATGTGTTGTTGTAATGGTGATAGGTTAATATTCAAGACCAATTAATCTTGATGACGTGATTTTGAAATTTGATGTATTTAACTATTTATGAATTAAAAATAGAATAAGATGTTGGTGCATATATATATATAGATAGATAGATAGAATGGATCAAATGAGAATATAATTTTAAATGAGAAATGAGAATAAATTAAAACCATTAATTTACTAGATTGGAGTGTTAAGATTGTACCTATTTAATTGTTGTTAAATTTGGCTGAAAATGAGTAAATAATGATGAGAGGGTAGTAGGGTAAATATAATATTCTTGTAAGGGAATTGTTACTTCTTTTTATGGTATGATTATAATTAATTTATGGAAATCATCATTTATAATATCCATTATCAATTATGTTAGTTTACGAAAAGTACATTAAAAAACGGTATTCAATTTTCGTCAACTTAAATATTGATAATGCTCTCTAAAAAATATTTTTAATATAAAAGTAGAAATTATTCATTTATTCTCTATTAAAAAAATTATATTCAACTTTTAGTGGTTTTTCATTTTCTCAAATTTTATTTGATATATTAATTCACACTTTATTTGTACTAAAATCATGCACTTTTGTTTGCATTAAAGATGCGTTAATAACAATGTCAAATGCATTACAAATAACATCTCCAAAATGATTTCTTAAGTTCTTAAAATAAATAACAATGTTCTCTACTAATTTCCAATTAATCTATTGTTTTTAAATTGATCATAAATCTTGTGTCCAATATAAAATTCTAATTAGGACTTATAAAACCTAATGATTAGCTAACTAATAATCTCCAACAAGGACCGAACAAAATTAATGAGCTTGATTTTTTAATTACACATAATTAATGCATGCCACAAAATACATAAATATTTTAATGCATATTCATATAATAAAACGATGCAAACACATGAACGGGTAATGCATAAATACACATAATGCATCACACATAATTATATAATGCATAACTGCATCACACATGATTCATGATGCATAATGTATAATTGCATCCACATAATGCATAATGATAAAAATGTGTAACTAACACTCAGCCTTAAATCATAACTTAGGGGGTTTAGAGTTATCACACAATCAAATATTGTATTAATGTATTAAAATATTATATAAAATGCATTAATTTTGATTACTAATTCTCAACAAACACCATCCCTTCCCTCAATATATTTAAAGTCGTTAAAGCACACATTATTATTTAGTGCATGAAAATACATAATTGTTTTGTGCATATATATCTTAGAAGTACATACATGCAGCGTGCAAAATATATATTTATGAAGGTCCTCCTCTATTAAGTCTCTACTTTATATATTGTATGCATGCATTTATAATATATTGATGCATTATTATATTATTAAAATGCATTCTGATAAAGTGTATACATAAATTAATGTTCGTCAAATTAGAATGAAGAAAAATAATAGAAAGAAATGTATTTTATATTTAAATATGATTTATAGCACAAAATCATGCCTATAATAAACATTGAACAAATCCAAATAAAGGAATGAATTTTTTTTTGGGAAAGACTAAAAATTAGGGGATTCAATTCCCACATAATATGGTAAAATATATGTTACTATTATACTCTTTTCTCATTAAAACACAAATCTGCACAATTTTTATATTTTTTTGTTTTTCATGAAATCTCACCACACAAATTTTAAAGATCCACGGTATTCTTATTTCTCATTTTATGAGTCATTCTTTTGTCAATCATCCCACATATATATATATATATGGAAGAGATCAAATAAGATATTGGTGCATAAATACCCTTATAATTAAATTTAATTATATGAATGATATGAAATGTATAAATAATATTCATTTATACGCACGTACAGTTTAATAAAATTAAGTATCATACGATACAATTTATACTATTTATACTCATAAATGTAAAATATAACTATAAAGGTATTTTAGTACAAGAAATTTATAAATTGCTAGAATTTAAATATTATTATGTTAGTGAATATTATTTGTCTTTTACAATCTTTTTTGGCTATGAGCACTCATTTAATTTTGTGGAAAGATCGAACTCAACTCTTCAGGTCCAGATATAATATGAGTTGATGCTCCTCTCTTCCCTTCTCTTCGCATCATACTTTCGGAAATCGAATTTGAGTTTACTGAAATCTATTTTTCGTAAATTTTACCAACTTTTTTGTAGTGTCCATAAAACTCTCGAGTTTTGTAAAAACATTTGTAGTTAGTGACTCTCAAAATGGAGGTTCTTATATTTAATTAAAAAATGAGATAAAAGAATAAAAAATAAATTTTACGCATAAAAAAATCAGAAATAGAAAACGAATACGGGCACCCAAATGAGACTTGCACTCCCCAACGCAGTCCCTAGTGTGAGCCTAGACTCTCGTCACCTCCAAGTTTCGAGTAATGCAAGACTTCCCCCCGAACCTGGACTCCCAGACAACGACCAAGGCTCTTGCATCGGAGATGCTCTAATATATAATAAAACAAGAAGTGAACTTAACGTTCGAAAATAATGGGCTCCAGAAAAAAGTAGGAAGGAATGAAACAGCTATGCACTCTTTCAATTGTAAATGAACTGCGACTGTCAATTCCAACAATCCCCATAATATAGATGGACATTATGCATTTACATGCTGAACACCATCACTAATTCACTATGGTTCAACATATATATCTCGGCAATAAAACAAAATAATGCAATTGTCTTTCATACAAGAATTAATGTCAATTCCCACATCCATTCATATAGGCGATTCAACCAATGAAATCACTAAGATCGAGCTATACCCTCAACCTCACAGCACATATATAACTTCATAATCATCTATTCCGTTATAGTGAACTAACCATAAAAAAATGGCTATGGCTATGGCTATGGCTATGGCTATGGCTATGGCTGTAGAAAGAATAGTGGGATTGGTGAGGATCCTACAATTCTTCAGAGTGTGCAATCATATCTACCGGTGGTGGCGTTTTATATATCATCAAATTAATCACCCCCAACCGGATCAGAATATGTGATCAACCAAAGGGTAAGGAAAATGTGGAAGAAATATGAAATGAATGACATTTATAAGTTTATATTAATATAGCAAACTTCACCAAGTTTTATGGCTTACAAACACATGAATATAATACAACATCAACCCTTACCATATGCATAGAGAAACTCAACTTAGACACGTTCAGAATCTTCTCCGGAATGGCTTGATCATTCTGTTCGATGATGATGACGTTGATGGACCAGATCCGGAAGTAATAGCTGGTTTTGGCTTGGGCAAGACACTATGAAACATGCAAATCCTCTCCTATGGTTAGGAACATTATGTACATAGATCAATCACAAATTTCAGCTAAGTTATGGAATGTAACATTACCTATGATTCTTGTGCACCGTCTTAGTTTTCATCGCAGCTAAATTCTTTACCTCTCGGCTGTGCAACGGATGAGTGTAACAAGTCAAACTAGGTTGAGAACACATGATGATTTATAAGGAATTAAATACTACTAATACACACTAGGACAAATCACCTGTTAATGAAATCGAGCTTTGACTTTTTCAATATGCTGCTTTTTGTGTTGTATATATTGCTGGCAGTCTGACCTGAGCATGTCCAAAAGAACATTTCCTTTAACTGAATGTTTCAAATATTTAAAACATGTTGGAGTTGCGTTATTAATTAAGCCAAGAAGAAGTACCTCCCCAAAAGCTTCGTTTCTTGCTAGAAGGTGGAACCTTTGAGCACAACTGCACTTGTCGCGTTTTTTTTTCTACAAGGTAAAGCAGTCTGTATAAGTTGGTAGTGGTACTGACAAGAAATTTTTAGGGAAGGCTTGTTTTTCAATGAGCACCAAAATCCCACAATTTAGACAAGATTTACCACATAGAATCTATAAATAGAATCTGCCAACAAGAATGATTAAATAGGAATGAGTACTTGGGATGCTGCAGCACATCAGTATCTAAGAAAGAAGATGGAAGAAGGTACTTACTAGCTTCTTCTTCTTGATATCGCTGCTTTATTCGATCAAGAGACTTTTGTGTAGCCTCTTCCCTTTCTTGTAGCTTAGCCTATTTTAAGGAATCACTGATGTAAATATAACACAAGTTCGAATTAGTTACTTTTGAAATGGAGTAAATCGAGTACCTCATACAATTGTTTCCATTTGAAGGTCACCTTCTTCAGCTTCATCTTCTCAACAACAGTATTCAAGCTCTCTTCACCAAAAGTGTCCTTATAAATTTTCTTCCACAATTTATCCGTAATGGGGCTAAGATCCCTATCCTTCAATACAATCAAGAATCAGTACATACAACAAGTTGAATCTAGAAGATCAGAAGAAGTATGCTTAGGAATGGAAAATTAATGAACAAGATGTCTTACTATTGTGTTATTCTCAATGTGAGTCAACTGATCGATAGAACAGTGGCATAAAATGCGAGCTAAGAGATGGGAGTCAGTTTCTCCAACATCACCTAGATACCTAACATTGTCTATTGCCAACTGAACACATAAGTCAACCAATGACGGTGCTTTTCTTGTCATTATGAATCACTGCTCTCACCTTGCAACCTGCAAAACTGCATTTTCACAAAATACACAAGAAAAAGAATTGATGTATGAAAGAACATAAGGTAGCAAATAGAAAACATTAATGTAATGAAACTTCTCCAGGAAAATAAGGTTGATTACTTCTCGATCAAACAATTAAATAAAAAATTAGAGTAGAATACTCGTAAAGACTTAGACCTTACAGGAATATAAGCATCTCAATCCATTAGCTAAATTACGCATTACGCGTTCACTACTCACCAAAAGCTAATGGCAACCGGAACAAAATAGTAACCATTTTCATCATATACAAAGATCACATCAGTTACTCAAAATTGCCATCACAAATAAACTAAAAGAAGAACCAGACATCAAAATTCCAAGGAAATCCTGCTCAATTATCTATAATTGTTTCCCGATAGATCACATCAGTTACCCAAAATTGGCATCAAGAATAAACTACAAGACATCAAATTTTCCAAGGAAATCCTGCTCAATTATCTATTTTTGTAATTGTGTCCCCATAGATCATATCGATTAATTCGAATGGCGAAAAAGGAACAAAACTTGATAAACATAAAGGAGATGATTAACGCCCCAATATAGCAAATTCGATGGAAATGGAAAGAATTATAATCCTTTTATATCCCAATAAATGGGTCAGTAAGCCGAAGTGGTAATTAGATTGAATCGACAACGGTAAGAAAGACGATCAGCTGCATAAGAAGAAAAAGAAAAGAAGAAGAAAAGGGAGAGGAAATAGATAAAAGGCTGAGGAGCATACCCTGGAGGAGATCGGAGCTGGAGGTGGCGGAAGAGATGATGACGTCAGCGATAGTCGATTATGACGACAGCAATTGCGTTCAATTATAGGAACATTTGCAATCTCACATATAGTCACATGCCCTCCTGAATCTGATAGTATTATTTTTCCCTTCCACTTTTACCCTTTATTTTTTAATATTTCCTTCCACTTTTTCTCTTTATTTTTATTAGGGTCGTTGTTTACGGATCATTTATTATCCTGGGCCTCAGCCCCAAAATTATGCCGTTTATTTTTCTTTTTAGGTTGATTTATTAATATTAATTTTTTTTCAAAATGATAAAAATATAAATTTTTAAATGTGTCGATCCAATCATCTTTTTCTCTTTTACACCATCATTTTCCATGCAAAAAATAAATAACTCGCTTTTTAGGGAGACAAACACAAGATAATATAAATTTGGGTTAGGATGAAATATAATGACTAGTTTTTTTACAAGTGTGTTTTTGCAGTTTTTCCATAAACTAAACGACGAAATTTACAAGAAAAATGACTGGTTGTAAATTTGTCACAAGAAAAGAAAATCATTATTAATGATTATTAGACTTAGCTCCGCTTGAATGGATTCTCAATATACATGCAACTTGAGTGGGTTTTTTCAACAGCAAAAGAGACCATAAACATACATAAATAAAAATTTAAAGAAATAGGCTACTGACATGTTATTAAACTAGAGATTGCCATTTGCTCATATTTTCTTCTTGCACCAGAAAACCTAATCATCTCATTCTTGCTTTAAGACATCCACAGTTTATGCTTCCAAAACGACACTGGTCATTCGCGACAAGTTCATTCATCAGCTACTAGAGGGGGGACGAACGAATATCCTTCGAGGGTTTGCTCGAAAACGTGGCCGATCTTCAACAACTTTTCCTGCAATTAGGTCAAAGGGGGGTAATTCATTACAGGGCATCTCGTGAACTTGAATGCAACTAGTCCAGTGCTCGTTCGCATAGTGGAAATAGAAAACAAAGCAACTTGCACTGATGACAAAAGGAGACTATTTTAGTCCCAAATAGTAGGTGTGCATCTTACACACAAATGATATTTTGTTGAAGATCGGAAACCTTTGTAATTTTCAGGCAAAGATGTTTCGTGTAACTCCTGATGTTGTCCACAATTTATGAAACACATAATGTTTTGATGAAAGTTCACACGTCAAGTAAACCGGTGCCCAAGTGAGCAACCAACAAGTACTTTGAATAGAAAGTTCATCAAAGTTATGCTAATTGCTTTACCTCATCAAATGCTGCTCCAATCATTTGAATCCCAACAGGCATTCCAGCTGATCCTCCATCAAATCCACATGGTAAAACCAATGCAGGCAGCCCAGCCAAGTTCACATTAACCTGCATCACATAAGATCATTAAAAAAATTCAGCAAATCGTGAAATGAGAAACATAATTCAAAGGATTTGTAAATCATGATAACTGATAAGACATTATAAAATAATTAAAGTGGTGTAGAAACTCACGGTCATTATGTCTCCTGCATACATGGCTAATGGATCATTTTTCTTCTCACCTAGAATTATAAACAAATGCAATAGTATTAGTTCCATGTTGAGTATTGACTATCTAAAAGCGTAAAAGTAATAATGACGGATTATAAAGGAATAAACACACTTAGCATAACATTATTGGCATACCAATCTTATATGCAACTGAGGGAGCAGCAGGAGATATCAATATATCATTCTTCTCCAAAGCATCCTTGAAGCTGTTTCTTATTATGGTCCTAACCTAAAAATGGCAGCATATTTATCAATTTTCTCCAAACAGCATATTTATCTAGTCTAGAAAAAATAAGACCAGCTTATGTAGATAAAAATTCATGAATCAATTGGACTGTTTTAGGGTGATACCTATAGTTATTTTCCTAAAAGAAAATTCAGTGTTCGAATGTTTCATCATTGAAGCAAATAATTTTTTCAGAGGAAACATTGCCAAACCTGCTGAGCACGCTTGTAATAAGCATCGTAGTAACCAGCAGAAAGAGCATATGTACCCATCAAAATTCTCATTTTAACCTGCAAGAATGAATTATAAGTTTTCATGTTAAATGTAGGACTTCTTTGTTGGCCACACTTTAGGTAGGAGAATGGCAAAAGAGAATTTTTATCACAATCTTTTCAAAGTCGCACCTCAGAACCAAGACCTTCAGCGCGAGATTCCCCATATAGTGATTTGAGCTCCTCACCATAAACTTGGTTCCCATATCTACAAACAGTGGTGGGAAATAATTTAAACTTCGAAAGGTAAGCAAAATTATCAGCAGCCTCTACAGCTAAGATTATGAGCCCGTACCCATCTCATCCCTCCCTCTGCATGTGTGAGGATGTCATTCCATACATGTTCATACGCATATATGTGTGTGTGTGTGTGTATGTGTGTGTGTGTGTGTGTGTAATTAGTTCAAACAGATCAATGTTTTAAAATAACCTGACACCATCATAGCGAGACAAATTGGATGATGATTCAGAGGAAGCAAGAATGTAGTATGCAGGCAATCCAAGGGAAAATGATGGCAATGATACCTATATATGCAAAATTAAAATAGATAATGAGAAGCCTGACAGTTTACTAGTGACTAAGAGAGAAAAAGATTATATTAACATTAAAAACTGCAGAGAAAAAATATCATAACGACATACCTCTGACACAATGCATCCAAGTTCTTCCAGATGTGAAACAGCACTTTGGACTGAAGAGACTACTTCTAAATCAACTCCACTTTCAAGTGTCTCACGAATAACACCAACTCTCAGTCCTTTCAAGGGTTTAGATTCCAAGTGATCTAGAGGAACAAACTGAGATGCATAGCCTGGGACTTCCTAAAACATATACAAGATCAAAGTAAGTGCCTAACATGTGATTTTTTTCAGTACAAATGTACAATGATCGACACCCTAATTTGGAGAAATAAACTAGATGAAGACTCCAATTTGATATATGGATAGATAGGGCCATGAAGCAAAGCAACATGCCTACCATTTGGCTTTTCACCCATAAAAATTGCTTGTCGACACCCAAAAAACGTATGAATGACATCTAAGATGAGGAAGATACTGAAGTTTGTCTCACCCCCCCCCCCCCCCCCCAAACACGTATACAGGCTTCATCCTTTTAACTCATCACGGTATTAGATATAACATTCTGGAGTGGATGGTATATAGTACCTCTTTCATTTTACGCACTTCAACACAATAGTAAACTTGAATATCCAGCCTTATAGAATTAGGAACATACATGTTTGCTACTTGTAGCATCAAAATTATCGAAACCAGAAATTGATTGGAGGAGAATTCCTGCATCAGCAACCGACGAACCAAAACATCCAATAACATCCAAGGATGATGCATAGGCGACAAGTCCATATCTCGAGACACGCCCATATGTTGGCTTCAGTCCCACAACACCGCAGAAAGATGCTGGTTGCCTGACACTTCCACCGGTATCACTTCCCAGAGCCACCATGCATTGTCTAGCAGAAACAGCTGCTGCCGAGCCCCCTGAAGACCCTCCTGGTACTCGTGACAAATCCCAGGGATTGGCCGTCACCTAACGAATACGAAGATGTGTCACCTGAGTAAATCATATATGGTTACACATTGTAACTTGAGCTACTTATTCACTTCTGAATCATCATTTCCAAAAAACAACGTCATGGTACTTCAATCCAGGTCCATGTCATCACCACAGATGCCACTTCCTTTAAAATGGCTAAAGATTACAATAACCAACAGTGATGGCATTGATTAATTGGCCATGATGCAATAAACATGATGATCGATATGATCATATAAGAATAATCCATCTCTTCAGCATTTAGTTCTACATCATCTAAGATTTTATTAAAATTTTGCATAATGAATTTGCCACGTGCTAGAAATTCAAGTTTCAACATTGATATCAGTGTATGCCATTTAAATTTTTAAACACTCAAAATCTCACTGATCACGCTAACACTCAAAATCTCACTGATCACGCTAACAACAATACAAATTCAATAGTAATACTAATACGGTACACATAAAAAAAATGCAACTTTCTCAGCCAAAACATAACAATAAAATGCGAATGCAAAGAATAAACTATCTTCCACCAATAAAACGTCCAATTTCATGCCAGAATAGAAGTTGGATGGATGAAATAGACTCACTTGATATGCAGACCCTTCTGTGGTACTCCCCATACCAAACTCATCTAAATTAGTCTTCCCAACAACAATAGCTCCCATTTCCCTAAGCTTCCTAACCGCCGTGGCGTCGAACGGCGGCCGGTAATTCTCCAGAATCCTCGATCCCGCCGTCGATGGCATATCGCACGTGCAAATGTTATCCTTAACTCCGACTAAAACCCCAGCCAGAGGGCCCACCTCCTCGTTGTTCTTAATCTTGTTATCCAACTCCTCGGCCTGCTTCAAGAGGATGTCGTCAGGAGAGACGTAGAGGAAGCTGCTGAGTTGGGGTTCGTGGCGGCGGAGACGGTGGAGAAACGACTTGGCGAGTTCCACGGCGGAGGTCTGGCGGGAGAGTAGGGATTTGCGGTTTGTGAGGATTTGCGAGGGAGATGGAGAAGTGGCGACGGGGGAGAGGAGGGTGGACGAGTGAAGGCATTTGAAGGTGGTGGTGGTGGAGGCGGCCTGGGAGCGAAGGAGTCGAGGGGTATGGGCCGAGGATAACATATTTGGGGGGAGCGCAGTGTAGTGAGGAGAGGTTGAAGATGATAAATTGTACGACTGTCAAATGTTAATCTTCGTTTTTAGTCCTTTATGTTTCAGTTTATTATGAAACAACCCCTCTCACGGGTGAAAACGTTTCCAATATGGGCGGACAGTGATTATTCCTATCTTAACCCATATTTTTTCTTCGAAGAGTCGGATATAGAAAAGTTGGATTCAGATACGAATTTGGAATATTTAAGATACTGACACGGGATGGAGATGATACGCATCCGGGCCGAATTCGAACAAAATATAATCAGATAATATTTTTAATTAAAACTGTTGACACAATATTTCATAGAATAACTAATACAAATTATAAAAAATTTATCAATTATAAAAATAAAAAAATATATAGGATCAAGAAAGTACAAAATAAATTAAACAATTAAACACAAAGTATATGCAATAATGAAATATGCATCTTAAAATATAATTCGAGAATTCAAAATCGGCAAAAAGTAGTTTGCAAGGTTTAAAAATCATAAGTGTATTTATATCATACAAATTTTGACACGATGTGATAGTAAATAAAGTAACATAGTTATTGAACATAAAATTGAGGCTTCAACTCTTGGATCTAGGGATGGCAATGGGCCGGATTTAGACCGGATTTTATTTGGTCCAGATCCAGATCCATATTTTTATCGTTTTGTCTAGATCCAGTCCAGATACTTTGGATCTAAAAAAATTAGACCCAGACCCAAATTCATGGATTTGCGGATTCACGAGTCCAGATCCAGATTCATATTTTTCTTAAATAAATATTATATTTGAGAAAAAATATTACGTTGAAAATATTCAAACATTAAAATTTTCATCATCCAAATAATATAAGTTTGTACACCATAAAAATGACATAGTTATTCAAATGAGTATATTCCAAAAATCATTATTTGTAATCATCGAGCTCAAAGTGTTCTATATTACTACTACTTTCAAAATCACCGACATCCTACACAAATTAAGAAAAAAGATTATTTTACATAAGCATAAATAATTAATAAAATAAAAATGTCAATGAAATCAATTTGTTCTCCATCGTCATCATCAATAATATAGAAAATATATAAATTATCATTAAGTTAAAATAAGGAAAATTATTAAACAAATAAACAATGATACATTTTGAGATGTAAAAAAATAACTATTATATTTAATGTCACCAATCATCTAATTTTGCAAGTAAAAATAATTAAAACTTAAAATAAATATTATATTTATAATTATTATACTTAATATATTTAATTTCGGATCTCGGGCCGGATTTGGACCAGATCTGGGTCTGAAAAAAAAAGTTCCAGATCCAGATCCAATATTTGAGAGATAAGTTCAGATCCGACCAGAATCCAAGGGGTCCAAAATTTATTCGACACAAATCCGTAAAAATGGATTTGAATCGGGTCCTAGACCCATTGCCATCTCTACTCGGTTCCTCATCAATCTTCATCACTGTTCATTTCTTCTTCAACCTACATTTTTTTTGTACAAACAGTTAGTATTTCAAGTTTGCAACTAACTTGGAAACCAAATAATTTAAATTATTAATATAATAATATATCTAAGGGCGCGACTTAGACCATATTAAAATTCGAGAAATTAAACTTTCTACACACTCATAATTTAATACTCCCTCCATCTCAACTAGATTGAGTCGTATTCCTTTTCGGGTCGTGACCCGACACCATCCTCTAGTGCTTGGTCGAACCAACTCCGCTCTCCAACACTTGCATGCTGGAGACACGTACGTTCTCGAATCCGGGAGCCTCACACTCCTCGTTTTCAGCAACTATAAGCGCGTTTAACTTCGCACGCTTCGGGCAGTCTCTCATCCGGTGATCGCCATCACAAATGAAGCACCCCCGCCTCCGTTCACCCACGGACTTAGAGGGGACGTCATTCTGATTGGTGCTCACCTCCCTGAAAATGGTTTTCTCCTTCGTCTTCCAACGTTTGCCCTTATCCTTCCTTCGCTCGGGCTTGGCCTCTTCTCTTCCTCGATAGTCAATGAGGCTATCCGCAGCAGCAATGACAGATTGCAAATTTTGGACACTCTTGCGTTGCAACTCGGCTTGGGCCCAAGGTTGCAAATCCGGCGATGAAGTTGTAGGCCTTATCTTCCTCGGCCATTCCACGTACGTCCAACATCAAAGAGCTAAACTACTTGACGTACTCATGCACTGCGCCCACGTACTTAGCTTTCTCAATTTTTCCCTCGCCACCCATGAGGAATTTAACGGAATGAATTGATCATTCAACTCATTCTTAAGCACATCTCACGAGACTATCTCTCGCCATCCCGCACCACCCGTGTCAGTTTGTCGGGTTCGCCATCATTGTTTCGCATCACCCGTCAAATACATGCTAGTGATTGGGACATTCTTAGCCTCGGGGATGTGTGGGGCAGTGAAATATGTTTTCATATCTCATAGAAACTTTTCAAGCTCCATAGAGCTTTGGGTTCCCTCGAACTGTTTCAGCTCCGGGACACACACCTTTGATGAAGACCGGATTGCACTCTTCACGAGATGTAACTCATTGCACAAGTCCTTACGCTTGTGTTGCACCGCAGAGGTGAAGGTAGAGACTTCGTCCTCGCACAAAGCTACCTTCGCGGGCAACTCCTCCACACTCACCCGGACCTCCTCCAACACCTGCCTCATCTTTTCCAGCAGCTCGTCTGCACGACGAATGCTTTCAAAGACGGCAGATGGCTCAGAGGTGTCGGGGGCGGCCCCAACAGCACCTCCAACCGGCCAACCCACTCCTCAAAGACAGCAAAATCTCGATTTTGCACCATCTTCTCTACAACAATGGCACAAACTTCTCAGCAACACGGTGATGCTCGCACGCACCACCTTCGACCCACGCAGCGGCGCACCACACACCACAGCCGCACAACTCCCGCAGCCAAGTCCTTGCAACGAAACAGCACGGTGGTGTACGCACACACCACCTTCGGCTACGCAGCGGCGCCTTCTCGCCGTCCACGCAAACAAGCCAGCGACTCCCACAACCGAGGCACAGAGTCAAACGAGGTTCTAATACCAATCGTCACGGGGATAACTTAATGACCTAAATTTTTCTCCCTGTGTCGGCACCAAGGCACGCAACCTTGACCAACCTTCACAAACGAGCACTCGCTCTCAACCTTTTTATTACTCACATAAAAAGGAACCAAACTTTGCACACAATCACGCACTCACTCTAGTTCTCGAGTTATCTCACACTCGGCCTAAAGCTTCATGAGTTGAGCGTGCAACACAAAGCAAATATTTATAGATGTGAAGGACAACACGCCCCCTTCACTAGGCTTACAATGGGCTTGGACCTGTCAAGCTAGACTAAGTCAACTAAGCGCCATGTGGCGTCTTCTAGCGCATCCAAGGCTCGGTCCTCTAACAACTTCCCCAAAACATGGGGTTTGTTACCACAATCGTCGTCCACAATTTGCTCACGCTCCTTAGACTTGGTCTTGCTCCGCTTTGCGCCCATGTTTTGTGCAACCGACGCTCTGCATTTCGCGCTGGCGCATGCCATGCACGCACATCGAGCACCCGACGTCCAGTGTCATGCGCCCACAGCCCACGCTCGCGTGCAACTATCGCCCTGCAGCCCGCGCCACGCTCTGTGTTGCACATGTGTCGCTCCCATGCCACGCTCGCCACTCTCGCGCGCCTCTTGGCAATGTCTCGGCAGCTCTCGGACAGTGGCACGCGCCACTCTCGGCCATCTCTCGGACAGTGGCACGCGCCACTTCACGACCAACTCTGGTTCAGTGGCACGCACCACACGTGCGTGCCACTCTCATTCATCCTTGTGCCGCTCCTCTCGGCATTGGGCCTTAGCTCCATGCCTAGCCTACGTCTCGCACATGTCTCGACTCACGTCTTTATCTCATGACCCGCACATGTCTCGACCCACGTCTCCGTCTCATGCCATGCACCCTTCTTGTGTCACTCCGCTTGGCACAAGGGACAACACTCACGTTGCCCCGTAGCAACGTCATGCACCATGTCACGTTGTGTCTCAACACCACGTCTCGACACAGCCTCGGACGCACACCTCGGTCAACTTTCGCACCACCACTAGACCACGATTTTGGGGTGGTGACAGTAGCTGATGAAAACTTGATAAAAATAAATAAAATAAAATAAAGTAAGAGCTTTAAGTGTAGCGTGTAGGAGTACATATTTATTACCAAGCAAAATGATCTCCAATGCATTTTCCCTCCAAAACAATAACTTTTTCCTCTCAATTTTGCATGTTCCATGCAAAAGAGATTCACCATTCATATTATGACACTATTTCTCAATGCTTATACTATTTCCAAGAATGTTATTATTATTCTTTTCATTCTTTAATTATATTTCCCGATAATTATACTATTTTCAAGATTGTTATAATTACATTTTTTTTCTTCAAATATTTACTAATTTAGATGCAATAATATTTCTTTTAATTCCAATTGAATGAAGTTATTATTCAAAATGTTAAATTTAAACTGACATAATATTGATTTTTTTTATATACACACATATCTATATAAAATGCTATTCTAATTGTAATGGGATAACTACTTTTTTCAATAATCATTTGAAATATTTTATGAATAATATTTCTATTAATTCCAATTGAATGAACTTATCATTCAAGAGTGTTATTATTACATTTTTTATATACTCACACATATCTCTCAATGATTTTACTATTTTCAAGAATGCTATTATTACAGTTTTTTTTCTTCTTAAAACATTTGCTAATTTAGATGCAATAATATTTCTATTAATTCCAATTGAATGAAGTTATTATCATTCTAAATATTGAATTTAAACTAACATATTGTTGATCTTTTATATACACATACATATCTATATAAAATGTTGTTTATACTAATTGTAATGGAATATCTACTTTTTTCAATAATCATTTGAAATATTTTATGAAAAAATGATTATTGAATTTTAAGGTACCACTATTCTAATTTAAATATTGAATTTAAACTAATAAATCATAGTATATTTTCTAAACGATCAACAATATCGAGAATAATTAAAATAAGGAAGATATTAGCCCATAAATTTGGAAAAAAATATTTAAAATTTAATTTGATAATATCAGTATCCTCCATGTTAAGTTGTTATATTACCTATTCATTTCATTTTCACCTATAAATTTAGTTGGTTGGAATTACTTTGTCTTTTTTTTTTTTCATTTATTTGTAATATCATATATTCAATATTGTTTTCAAACATAATTTAAATGATCATTTTTGTATTAACTCAAAGTATAATTTAGGAGATATTACAACTAAGCTTATATCTTTTTAATTATGACCTCATAAAAATAATAACTAAATGTATATTGGTAATTTTTTTATTTATTGGTCCATAATTTTTTAGCATACGTTTCTATTAGAAAATAAAAAGTTTTATTTTGCTTTTTTGAGAACATTTTATTTTATCTTGAGGTACAAATGTTTTAATTTTGATTTTTAATTTAAAATTTTAATTCTAAATATCCAACATTAATATGTTATAATATATATAATTTGCATTATATATAAATTTTAAATTTATAAACAAATATTATAATAGAAATATGAAGACAGTTAAATATATTATTTCTATTTAAATTCCAATATATCATTAATATATTAAATATACAAAATAAACAATCAATTTAACAAAATAAATGCGTCAAGTTCAAATATAGTTAACAAATATGAAACTAATTATATTTAATTTCTTCATTATATATTATATTTATGATCTAAATAATTTTATTACTTTTTCAATAAAGTATTACTATTGCAATACCCAGCGCGTTGTGCGCGAATAAATCTAGTTTTTATTAAAACTCATATATTTTATTGTTTAATGGAAGTACACCACATGCAACAAGAAGGCGCAAATTAATAAATGATTATATTAATAAAGGATTAATACATGCTCAATTGAAGATGATATTAATAAATGATTATGCTAATTGAAATTGATTTTGGAATTATCCAAAACAAAGGTTCTAAATTAAGTTTTAAAATATGAAAATTTTAAACACATTTATTTAATATATTCAAACTTACATTTAGGATGAAACATTTTGTACGTATGGAACAATATATGAGGTTAGAATTATAAATATTGACAAAACTTGAGAAAACAAATAAATTAAATTTATTATCAAATTAATCAATTATTAGATTTAGGATAGTTGTGATTGACAACTCTAGAAGTATTCATTATTTTGTGAGATAGATAATATATGCAATTTATTAAAAAAAATCGGCATAAGGAGTAAGTATTGTGATAACTTTCGATTCATTAATAGATTTAAATCAAACTCTGTATACAAGTTATTAGTTGTTAGAATTTTAAATGTTCATTAAAAGTAAGGAAACAATGATAGCCATTATTTTATTGTTTAGTTGTGAGAACGCTCGATTCATTAATGGTGTAGGTAGCAATGATAATTGATACAACATTTGAGTTTGATTTGATAACCGAAAGATTTGTAATGTTCAAGATTAATGTCAAGTATGAAGAGTTACAAATAAATGGTGGTACATATATTGTTTCAAAATTTGATTATGATCGAGATATAATTGAAAAATATTACTATGAATTACAATATCAAAATGAGTGTAATAGTACCACATGAATGGAGCTTGAGAAAACGGTATGGAGAGGATATTATATCACATATCATAGTCAATATTATGTTTTTGTATTATTATTGTTACAATTATTATTATTATTATCATAAAAAATAATATAAAGTTTCAAGATGAATATATAACAAATGTTCAAATAGTGGACATTATAGATACCAATGAGTCAGACAAATAAGAGACACATTGTTTTTTTTTTAACAAAAAGAGGAAATTTTATTAATCAGATTGTGTTCAATAAGGAGGCACAAGTACAACCATTCATATAGAAACATCAATCAACCAAGCATAAAATTATATATTAAGAAGATGATTTAAGCACCAAAATTTAAGGTTTTTCCTAACAGTACATGTCTTGATTTTCTTTCCAATTAGCCATTACCATATAAATGATTTAATTTTTCCCATCATTCTATTAACATTTCAATCCTCATTATTAAACATAATCTCATTTTACTCTTCTAAATTAAATCACTTACACCACACATTCTCAAATAGCAGCCATAAGGTGTTTTAGCTTAGTACCTTTAGTCAAGAAGCAAAACTGGATGAAATTATCCATGACTGCGCTTGGAAGAGAAGCCTGAATACCGATCCACATCAAGCAATGACTCCACAATAACCACGTCATTCTACACTCGACAAACACATGATTGGTCGTCTCCTCAGCATTATCACAGATAGGACAAGAGGTCGACATATTAGACGTCAACACCCCACTCTTCTTCAATTTCATCTTAGTAGCAATTCTATTAAACACGACTCGGCAACGCCGTAGCTTGAGCTTTCGGGACCGCAACTTTATTCCAAATTAGTTTGCAACATACTGAGGAACTTAGCTCCACATGCTCCTTTCGTTCCATGTTGCGTTTATAGTCACTGCATACCGTATATTCACCGTCCGGTTTGAACTTCCAAACCCACCTATCCTTCGTTAGAGGGCACGATATTCAATCTCAATTGTGTGTCTAAGTTCTCGTAATTGGACGAGGTCTATAGTACACAATAAGTTGACCCTAGTCGAATCACGTGGAAGGCTTAGCCGGGTTTCTTAATTAAAGTGCTAGAAATCAAACAATAAAAGTCATAAACATGCTATTGTAGTGCAGTTAAGAAGAGAACTAAAATTAAAGAACATATAGGTAAATTAAATAAGAGAATTCGGGATAAGGCTCTAGGAATTGAATATCTATATCGATCATCTCATGCCACAACTAATTTATACATTCATTTACTCATCTGGATTCTCAAAAGCTATCTAATTACTAACCTTCGTATTGCTAATCAGATTGTGACTTCAACTCTCGTATTTAAACCACACAATTAAGAATTCCTAGATAGGTAAATGAATACTTGGTCTATACGTTTCCGATTCCAACCGAAGTTGATTAGACATTAATCCGACAAGGATTATCTATCGACCTCACTTAGCATCAAAGGAATTGAAACGGTGATCAAACGATTCAATTAAACAAGTACAATCTCATCAACAAGCATGAATATAGTTAAGCATCAATAATCGATTCGGAAATACAAAAACTCAATAGAGATTCAACTACTCTATCCATTCACATAATCATCAAATAAGAATCAACAAGAGATAACTAATAGCGATTACACTAGGTGGATAGAGCAGTTGATCTCCACCTTAATCATTCGTTCCATAGTAAAATTACAATCCTAGTATGTTTAGAGAGAATTCTTATGTTTCTATACAGAGAGAGATAAGTTAGAGTACAAAATACATCTATTTTCTCCTTTAAAAGTCATCTAGAAACTGTCAATTTACGAAACTCTGCATCCAGCGCACATCATGTAGGCCCAGCGGTTGCTGGCCTCTGCTCTTTGTCCTCCCGAAACTCTGCATCCAGCGAGCACTGGGGTCCCAGCGCCCGCTGACCTCCAGACTTGCTCCTTCCGTGCAATATTCGACTCGTACCACTTCGTTCGACTTTACGTCCTCAGCATTTTCGGCATCATTTCAGCTCACATTAACTTCTTTTTGTCATACATCCAAAACAATAACAAACAAAATCAAACATAAAAACGAACGAAAAGTCACCAATTCGACTCCGACTAAAAACTAGACACGACAAAAGATGACTAAAAACACACACAAAAACGAGCTAAACACATGGCAACATGCAAGAAATCAAATCATATACACAATTAAGATCGTTCTTTTTCCACTCTCTAAGCTCTCTTCTCCACCGTACGCCACCCAAACATTTGGTTTGGTTATTTTGGTTTTTTCGATTTGGTTTGATTTAAATTTTTGAACTGAATTTTAATTTGGTTTGGTTCGAATTCAGACAAAATTAAAATAAAAAATTTGAAAATTCGAATTATTTTATTAATATTATAATATATTTTTATATTTATTAAGTAATACTCCCTCCGTCCCACTAAACTTTACACTTTTTTTGGCATGGTTATTAATGAGAGTGTATAAAATAGTGTTAGAGTGATAAAGGTGGTAGGGTCCACACCTTTTTGAATAGATAAATTTTACTACTCCCTCCGTCCCACCTTAAATGTCCCATAACTTTTCCCACCGCAAACCAAGACAACTTTAATTTAACACTTTAATTCCTATCTACCCACTTTCCTCTCTCTCCAACTACCTTACTTTTTCCTTATTTTCCACCCAAAAGTGGAAATGGAACATCTTAGCTGGGACGTCCCAAAATGAAAATTGGGACATCTCAGCCGGGACGGAGGGAGTATTTTAGAATATGTCAAGCTTAATGAGACGTCCCAGTAAGAAAAGTATGTTAAGCTTAGTGGGATAGATGGAGTATTATTTTATTATATATTTATTTTCTTTTTTTTATATTTTTATATTATATCTCTTTAAAAATTATGTAGGAAATATAATACAATATTCTACTAGTTATTAGGTTCACAAATATAATTATAATATTTAATAAATTATGCAAATAATCCTTTGAAACTTGACAAATATTGAAGATGTTGACGATTTCTATTTTAATTTTTTAAAGTTAAAACTTTTGTTAATACATAAAATTATCACACACATATATATATATATAAATGATTAGAAAATTAAAATTTATTATTCTAAAAATTTAACAAAATTAGTTCTAAAATAAAATATTCAGACAAACCGAACCAAACCAAAATAAATTTGGTTATTTTAGTTTGATTTGAGTATTTTTTTTTCAACCCGAATTTTAATTTAATTTGATTCGATTTTAAGCAAAATCAAACCAAATACCGAATGCTGACCCCTAATTTGGAATTATGATTTTCATTACTATATTTGATATATGTCATTTGACATTCAAGAATTTATATATCGGTGTTCCTTAATTATTATTCTAGAATATTCATTTAGTGATATTTTAAATACATTTTAACAAAACATTAATATAAGTATTCTAAATAAATATATCCAAATTAATTTAAGTATGTATGAATAAAAAATAATTAAATATTGGTATAAACAAGTAAATAATCTAAATTAGTATAGATTAATAATATTGTATATGTAACGATGAATAAAATATGAAGAAATTGAACAATTTTGTTTATAAGTGAGAGAATAAAATTACATGCTAAACAAAAAAATATTTAAAAACATAAGTACTAAATAATATCACGTGTTTAAACAATATACAGACATAACATATAATAAATATTTAAACTTAGCAAGTAATAAAAGACGGTAGATGACAATTTCAAATAATTATTACCACATTTAAAATGATGTTGGTCCCGAAACGAGTGAAACTGAGTGTATGGGGGGGGG